>PVIY010033881.1:0-27647 GCA_004026745.1 Myrmecophaga tridactyla | reverse complement strand
ATAGAATTGCCATATGACCCGGCAATACCATTGCTAGGTATCTACTCAAAGGACATAAGGGCAAAGACACAAACAGACATTTGCACACCAATGTTTATAGCAGCATTATTTACAATTTCAAAGAGATGGAAACAGCCAAAATGTCCATCAACAGACGAGTGGCTAAACAAATTGTGTTATACACATACGATGGAATATTATGCAGCTTTAAGACAGAGTAAAGTTATGAAGTATGTAACAACACGGATGGACCTTGAGGACATTATGCTGAGTGAGACTAGCCAAAAACAAAAGGACAAATACTGTATGGTCTCACTGATATGAACTGACATTAGTGAATAAACTTGGAATATTTCGTTGGTAACAGAGACCACCAGGAGATAGAAACAGGGTAAGATATTGGGTCATTGGAGCTGAAGGGATACAGATTGTGCAACAGGAATGACTATAAAAACTCAGAAATGGACAGCACAATACTACCTAACTGTAATACAATTATGTTAAACCACTAAATGAAGCTCCATGTGAGAATGATAGAGAGAGGAGGGCTGGGGGCATAAATGAAATCAGAAAGATATATGTTAAAGATTGAGATGGTATAATCTAGGAATGCCTAGAGTGTATATATTGACTAAATGTACAAATTTTAAAAATGTTTTTGTATGAGGAAGAACAAAGGAATGTCATTACTGCAGGGTGCTGAAAATAGATGGTAATTAATATTTTAAAATCTCACCTTATGTGTGAGACTAAAGCAAAAAATGTTTATTTGGTACAAAATTTATATTTTGACTAATGCATTTCCTAATATAACTTATGTAGATAGTTTATTGAACACCATAAGTACTTGGAATCTCAGGTAGGATCTGAGATTTTGTTGGTTTGTCCAAAGTGATGCCCCGATGAATCCCAGAGTGATTCGATCAGTGAGTGGAAAAGTATTTGGAAAGTCCCCTTCGGGGAATGGTGAGAATGGGGAGAAATTCAACTTCCCCAAGTTGAATTCTTGATAGTCTCACAAGCAGTATGGACAACCAAAGCTATAGGCTGAGTGCCAAGTCTTGGGGTTCGTTCATATGAAGCTTAACCCCACAAAGGATAGGTCAAGTCTACTTAAAATTTAGGCCTAAGAGTCACCCTCAAGAGAGCCTCTTTTGTTGCTCAGATGTGGCCTCTCTCTCCAGCCAACACAACAAGCAATCTCACCACCCTCCCCCTGTCTACGTGGGACATGACTCCCAGGGGTGTGGACCTTCCTGGCAACGTGGGACAGAAATCCTAGAGTGAGCTGAGGCTCAGCATCAAGGGATTGAGAAAAACCCTAAAATGAGCTGAGACTCAGCATCAAGGGATTGAGAAAATCTTCTCGACCAAAAGGGGGAAGAGTGAAATGAGACAAAGTGTCAATGGCTGAGAGATTCCAAACAGAGTCGAGAGATTATCCTGGAGGTTATTCTTTCGCATTAAGTAGATATCACCTTGTTATTCAAGATGTAATGGAGAGGTTGGAGGGAACTGCCTGAAAATGTAGAGCTGTGTTCCAGTAGCCATGTTTCTTGAGGATGACTGAATAATGATACAGCTTGCACAATGTGACTGTGTGATTGTGAAAACCTTGTGTCTGATGCTCCTTTTATCTACCTTGTCAACAGATGAGTAGAACATATGGAATAAAAATAAATAATAGGGGGAACAAATGTTAAAATAAATTTAGTTTGAAATGCTAATGAAAGCGAGGGGTAAGGGGTATGGTATGTATAATCTTTTTTTTTCTGTTTTCGTTTTATTTCTTTTTCTGTTGTCTTTTTATTTCTTTTTCTGAATTGATGCAAATGTTCTAAGAAATGATGAATATGCAACTAAGTGATGATATTGTGAATTACTGATTATATATGTTAATGTTTTAGTTTGTTAATTTTTTCTTAATTAATAAATAAATTAAAAAAAAATCTTGGGGGGAAATAAAGTGCTAGAGATAAACACAAACCAGAACTGGTTTCTCTATCAGTGGAGGTTGAGTTGTAGAGTGGGATTGAGAGGAGGCTAGGAGAGATCTGGGGGAATTACATTGATAAATATGCAGAGGAAAGGAAAATTAACAGAATGTTCCAGTTATCTATTACGCATAATAAATAGCTCCAGAACTCAGTAGGTTAAAACAACAATAATAATTATATTATTATCTCTCACGATTCTGGGGGTTGAATCAGCTTAGCTCAGGATATCTCAGGCAGTTGCAGTTAGATGGCTTTGGGGCTGGAATCACCTTGAAGGCTTCCTCCCTGTGTGATGGCTGGTGTTGGCTGTTGCCTGCAATACCTATAAGTTGTCTCTTCATGTAGCCTGGGACACCTCACAACATGACAACTGGGTTCTAAGAGCAAGGTTCCCAAAGAGAGACAAGATAGAAGCTGTTTCTTTTAATGACCTAGCTTCAGCAGTCACATACCATCACTTCTGTCACAGGTCTACTCAGATTCAAGAGGAGGGAACAGAGATCTCATGTCTCAATGGGAGGAGTGCTGTCACATGTGGAATGGAAGATGTTGTGGCCTTCGTGGAAATATAGTAGACATCAGAGATCGTCAGATCTCTGGATATCAGAGATAACCGAACCCAAGTTTGTCTCTTACCACCTGCAAGTCTCTAATGACAACACAGGTGGCCCGCAGAAGAGCTTGTGCACCTTGAAATGACGCTGTACATAAACCTGATGCAGGATTGAGAGCAGTCGAAGGGGTAGATATGGAGAGGGTTGAAATTGTGTGTCTGAAATACGTTTATGGTTGCATACTGTTTCTTCCTCCTCTGTCTCTCAGAAGCATACATATGATGAAAATAATTTTAGCAGCTTGTTGTGCCTCCTAGACTGTCAATATATTATTTACGCATTCTTTCAATTTCTAAAATATAGTAAATAGCCCAAATTCAAAATTTATAGAAAGACTACAAAAGGGTCTATGTAAAGAGCAGATGAGATCATAAATAATTTACAGAGCTTAAATACACTTAAATGGCTAACAAATCAAAGTTTTGTAAAGTTATAACCTAACAAATAACATATGCTTCACCATATCATCTTTTTTATTGTTGTTGTTAATATCCTTTTTGTGTCAGCTACAGCTCTTCACTCTGGAACCAAAACTGTAGAGCCTCTACCCAAGTGTCAAAAACAGTTTATGGTAAAGATAATCAAGCTAGTATATCCACAGTCTTTACTTCCTTTGTATTAAAAAAAAAACAAACCCTTTTTATTGCATAATATAAACACATACACAAAGCAAAGAAAGGAAAAAGCAAAAATTTTCAAAGCACTCTTCAACAAGTAGTTAGAAAATAGATCCCTGAGTTTGTCATCAGCTACCATTCCATCATCTCAGATTTTCCTTCTATTTGCTCCAGAACACTGGAGGGGAGAAGGAATATATATATATACTTTTAATCATCACAATCGACTTTTTCTTTTTTGTGAAAAATAACCTATATACAAAAAAAGCAATACATTTCAAAGTGCATCACACCAATTAATTGCAGAACAGATTTCAGAATTTGGCATGGGTTACAATTCCACAATTTTAGGTTTTAACTTCTAGCTGCTCTAAGATATTGGAGACTAAAAGAAATATCAATACGTTGATTCAGCAGTCATACTCATTTGTTAAACTCTACCTTCTCTGTATAACTCCACCATCATCTTTGATCTTTCTCCCATTCTTTTGGGGTATTTGGGCTATACCCATTCTAACTTTTTCACGTTGGAAGGGCTGTTGAATATGGGATAGGGGGATGGAACTAGGTGATGTTCTGGAGAGGCTGGCCTTTCTGCATTTCAGGATTTATCTGGTCCAGGGACCCATATGGAAGTTGTAGGTTTCCGGAAAGTTGCCCTAGTGCATGGAACCTTTGTAAATCTTATATAATGCCCTAGGTGTTCTTTAGGATTGGCAGAGATGGTTTTGGTTGCGGTTTGGCAAGTTACGGTAGGTAGCAATGTCTAACTGAAGCTTGTGTAAGAGCAACCTCCAGAGTAGCCTCTCAATTCTATGTGAACTTTCTCAGCCACTGATACTTTATTAGTTATACTTCTTTTCCCCTTTGGTCAGGATGGAATTGTTGATCCCATGGTGCCAGGGCCAGACTTATCACTGGGAGTCATCTCCAATGCCACCAGAGAGACTTTCAACCCTGGGTGTCATGTCCTGTATAGGGTGGAGGGCAATGATTTCATTTGCAGAGTTGGGCTTAGAGAGAGTGAGGCTACATCTAAGCAACAAAAGAGGTGCTTGGAAGTAGCTCTTGGGCATACCTATAAGGCTAAGCTTCTCGTTTACCTACATAAGCTTCACAAGATTAAGCCTCAAGATCAAGGCTTGGCCTATTGATTTGGGTGCCTTTAATGTTTCACACATTATTAGGGGTTTCCCCAGTGGTAAAGTTTAATAGTTCATATTTTTTTCTCCCATCCCTTAAGGGACTTTGCCAATACTTTTTGATTATCTGCTTAATATACTCTGGGATTTATCCAGGCATTAAATTAAGCTATACAGGATTAAAGGTCCTCATTCTTATTCTGGGCTCCCTGAATTTGGATTGTTTAAATGATCTATCCAGACAGGTTGAGTAATATCATAAGCTACAGAAAATTTAGGTTCTGGACAAAATAATCCTTTCTTCCTTTGGTCTCAAAGAGTAGGTGTGGTTCTAAAATACAGACAATGTCATCCTTACCCCTGTATTCTGAATTACTTTAATGCCAACCTGATCAGCTTTGTTCTTATCTCTAAATATCAAGTTATACATATATAAATCAGCCTTTCAAAATCCAGAAATAATAACTACCACTCCAGTCTAAATGTGACTGCTATAAGAGTTTACAATCTAGACCCCTGTTTTCTTATAAGCATGTACTAAATAAGACCATATAATAATTGCTCTTTTGTTTCTGGTTTATTTTGCTTTACCAAATGTCCCACAGGTTCATTCACAATATTGCAGGCCTCACAACTTCGTTCCTTTTTGTTATTGTATACACCATTGTTCACCAATCTACTTCTCAGTTGGTGCATCCTTTAGCCACTTCCATTCATTAGGCATCATGTATAATGTCCAAAGTCAACAGTCCATCAACACTCTCAATTTTAGATAATTTCACTGTTCCCAAGGGAGAGATAAGGAATAAACATACCCTCATCAAACAGAAATACCAAACCTCCCCTTAAGTCGTCACCCCCATTATTTACCCCTGGTGTTGCTGTGGTACTGTTGATGTTTACCTGTTAAACATAGCCCATAGCATGTAATAGCAGTTTCCCTACTATATCCTGAACTTATGCACTCTTTGTACTAGATTCATACCTTTGAAGTAATTAATACAAGAATGTATTTATATTTGTAGTGTTAATTGGTAGTACACATGGGTCTATACAACCCCTTTCAATCATGTTCACCTTCAATATTGTAATATTACTTACAGACCCACTATAAACCACCATCACTTCTCTCTATTATTCCCTTACATTTGAGTTCAACCTCATTAGCTAACTATTCACCCATCTCTAGCTTCCATGTAACTTTGGGCTTCTATATTCTGTATTGTAAGCCTCTGAGTTTACCTTTACCATGGTCATAAAAGTGAAATCACACAGTATCTATCCCTTTGTGTCTGGCTTATTTCACTCAGCAGTATGTCCTCAAGGCTCAACCATCTTGTCATGTGGTTCAGGACATCACTTCGTCTTACTGCTACATAATATTCCGTCATATATATATAGCACATTTTGTTAATCCACTCATCTGATGATGGACACTTGGATTGTTTTCATCTTTTGGCAACTATGAATAGTGCTGTTATGAACATCACTGTAAATGTCTGTTTGTGTCACTGCTTTCAACTCTCATAGGTATATACTGAGTACTGCTATTGCCAGGTCACAGGGCAAATTGATATTTAGTTTCCTAAGGAACCACCAAACTGTCTTCCATAGTGGCTGTACCATTATACATTCCCACCAGCAGTGTATAAGTATCCCAATTTCTCCACATCCTCTCCAACATTTGTAGTTCCTGTTTAATAGCAGCCATTCTTATACGTAGGTGACAAGTGGTATCTCTTTGCAGTCTTGATCTGCATTTCCTTTATAGCTAATGGAAATGAGCATCTTTTCATGTGCTTTTTAGCCATCTATATTTGCTCTTCAGAAAAATGCTTATTCATATCTTTAGCTCATTTTATAATTGGGTTGTTTGTCCTTTTGTTGTTGAGTTTCTTTATGTATATAGGATATCAGGCCTATATACATAAAGACGTGTGAATTCGAAATATTTCCTCCCATTGAGTTGCCTGCCCCATCACCTTTTTGACAGTCTTTTGAGGTACAAAAGCATCTGATTTTGTGAAGTTCCCATTTAGCTATTTTTTCTTTTGTTGCTTGTGCTTTGAGTATAAAGTTAAGGAAGATACCTCCTATTACTAGGTCTTGAAGATGTTTCCCTACATTTTCTTCTTGGAGCTTTATGATAATAGTCCTGATATTAGGTATTTGATCCACTTTGAATTAATTTTTGTATAGGGTATAAGGTAAGATTCCTCTTTCATTCTTTTGGCTGTTGATATCCAGTTCTTCCATGCCCATTTATTGGAAGACTGCTTTGTCCCAGTTCAGCGGATTTGGGGGCCTTCTCAAAGATCAGTTGACCATAGATTTGGTGGTCTATTTCTGCACTCTCAATTTGATTCCATTGGTCAATACTTCTATCTTTGTGCCAGTACCATGCTGTTTTGACCACTGTGGCTTTACAACAAGTTTTAAAATCCGGAAGTGTTAATCCTCCCACTTTGTTCTTCTTCTTCTTTTTTTTTTTTTAGGATGTTTTTAGCTATTTGGGGTCTCTCTCCCTTCCAGATGAATCTGGTAACCAGCTTTTCCAAGAGTTCAAAGTAGATGGCTGGAATTTTGATTGGTACTGCACTCTATCTGTAGATCAATTTGGGTAGAACTGACATCTTAACTATATTTAACCTTCCTATCCATGAACAGGGAATGTCTATCCACCTATTTAGATCTTATTTGATTTAGCATTTTGTCATGTAGTTTTCTGTGTGCAAGGCCTTTTCATCCCTAGTTAAGTTCATTCCTAGATACTTGAATCTTTTAGTTGCTATTTTGAATGGAATCATTGCTTGTGTTTAGAAACATTACTGATTTTTGCACATTAATTTTATATCCCAATTCCTTACTGAATTTGTTTATTAGCTCAAGTAATTTTGTTGTAGATTTCTTAGGATTTTCCAAGTATAGTATCATACCATCTGCAAATAATGAAAGTTTCACTTCTTCCTTTCCAATTTGGATGTCTTTTATTTCTTTTTCCTGCTTGACTGCTCTTGCTAGAACTTCTAGTACAATTTTGAATAATAATGGTGACAGAAGACATGCTTGTCTCATTCCTGATCTTAGAGGGAAAGCTTTCAGTCTCTCTCCATTGAGTATGATGCTGGCTATTGGTTTTTAATATATGCCCTTTATCATACTGAGGGAAGCAGCCTTTGATCCCTTTTGATGTGTTTTTATCAGAAAAAGATGTTGAATTTTGTTGAATGCTTTTTCAGCATCAATCAAGATAGATGATCATGTGTTTTTACCTTTTTGTTTTGTTAATGTTCTGTATTACATTAATTGATTTTCTTGTGTTGAACCATCCTTGCATTCCTGGTATAAACCCTACTTGGTTGTGGTGTATAATTCTTTTTGTGTTTTGTTGGACTCGATTTGCTAGTATTTTATTGAGAATTTTTGCAGCTATGCTCATTAGGGAGACTGGCTTGCAGTTTTCCTTTCTTATAGCATCTTTACCTGATTTTGGTATTAAAGTGATGACAGCTTCATGAAATGAGTTAGGTAGTGTTCCTTTTTCCTCAAATTTTCGGTAGTTTGAGCAGAATTGGTATTAGTTCTTTTTGGAATATTTGATAAAATTCCCCTGTGAAGCCATTTGGCCCTGGGATTTTATTTGCAGGAAGATTTTTGAAGACTGATAGAATTTCTTTACTTGTGATTGGTTTGTTCAGATCTTCTATTTCTTCCTGAGTCAGTGTAGCTTGTTTGTGTGTTTTCAGGAATTTGTCCATTTCATCTAAGTTGTCTGGTTTGTTAGCATATAGTTGTTCATAGTATCCCCTTATGATTTTTTTTTAATTTCTTCAGTGTCTGTGGTAATGACCCTCCTCTCATTTCTGATTTTATTTATTCACATCCTCTTTTTTTTTTTTTCCTTTGTCAGCCTTGCTAATGGTCCATTGATGTTTTTTATTTTCTCAAAGAACCAACTTCTGGTTTTATTGATTCTATTGTTCTTTTTTCTCCCACTCATTTAATTCTGCTTTACTCTTTTTTATTTCTCTTCTTCTATTTGCTTTGAGGGTAGTTTGCTTTTCTTTCTCAAGTTCCTCCAGGTGAGCAGTTAAGTCCTTGATTTTTGCTCTTTCTTCTTTTTTTAATATAGGAATTTAGGGCAATAAATTTCCCTCTCAGCATAGCCTTTGCTGCATCCCATAAGTTCTGATATGTTGTATTCTTCTTTTCATTCATCTCCATATAGCTACCAATTTCTCTAGCAATTTCTTCTTTGACCCCTGGTTGTTTAAGAGATTTGATATTTAATCTCCATATATCTGTGAAAGTCCTCATTCTTTAGTGTTTATTGATTTCTGGCTTCATTCCATTGTGATCAGAAAAAGTGCTTTGAATAATTTCAATGTTTTTAAATTTATGAAGACTATTTTGTACCCCAGTATATGATCTATCCTGGAGAATGTTCTATGAGCACTAGAGAAACACTATATCCTGGTGTTTTGGGAAGTTTCACCCATTATATCCTCAACTAATCTTCGTAGCCCTTTACTCTTCTATTCTCCTTCTGATACACCGATGATTCTTATATTTGTGCGTTTTGTTTTGTCCATCATTTCCCTGAGATCCAATTCAAATTCTTCCAACTTTTTTGCCATTTGCTCTTTTGCATATTCAAAATCAGTTGCCCTGTTCCCTAGTTCACTTATACATTCTTCTGCCTCTTCAAATCTGCTGTTGTGTGTCTCTAGTATATTTTTTATTTCATCTACAGCATCTTTAATCTCTGCGATATCTTCTATTTTTTTATTATTCTTTCAAATTCCTCTTTATGCTCTTCTAGTGTCTTCTTGATCTCTTTTATATCATTAGTCATCCCATTTATTTTATTTGGTAGAGTTACATGAAAATCTTTGATTAGTTGTTCCAAAGTTTGTGTCTCCTCTGGTGTTTTAATTTGGTCATCAGGCTGGGCTAAATCTGTCTGCATCTTGCTGTGCCTGGTGATCTTCTGTTGCCATCAGGGCATGAAAGTATCTTGAGAGGGTTACTTTGGAAGTTAATTTCCTTCTTCAGTAGTCTAAAACTTTGTATTTGTAGGATGGATGTGGAGCAGGATGCAGGGCACATATGATAATGATAATGACATCTAGATAGATGTCACTGGCATATGTAGTTTGGTTGACTTTTTATTATTTGTTTTTTTTTTCTTTTTTGGTTGACTTCTAATTTCTAAAATTTTACATACAATTTACATACATTTCTTCATTAACATAAAATTATAGAGGAAAACTAAAAACTTTAATTTATGTTTAGATATGAATATCTATGGTGATTAAATGTAACTTCAGGGATTGATTGATCAAATGTATTTAGTAGATAAAATATAGGATGTCCTATTATAATGTGAATTTCAAATAAACAGCACATACTATTTTTTGATATAATTTGGGACATACTTAAACTGAAAAATATTTTTTTTTCTTTTTAGCTGCAAACTGAAATAATTGGGCATGTCATATTTTATATTGGCAACACAAGCAGAGGATAGCATGGATCCAGGCAGAGAGCAGTGCAGGAGTATGATATGTCCAGGGTCTATCTACAGGTGCTGTGGCTGGAACAGTCATTTTAGGGAAATGACTAGTGACATAGAGCCTGGATTTGTCTATAAAAATTGAGAGCTATTGCTTGTTGTGTTTTAATCATCTAATAACACTGAGTTTTAAGGTCAGGAAGAAATAAGAAAGAGAGCAGAGAGGTTCTGTCTGAATTATCAGCAGTTATTATAAGCCCTTCTCAGAAAATATAAACTGTTCAGGAGAAGCCACACCTCTACCACCACCTTTCCTTATTCTCGCTCTTCTTTCTCCTTTTTTCCTTGGTGATCTTCACAATTCTTCACAATGGAGTTGGGATTGGAAAGACATAGGGAGGATGAAAGAACAGGACTAGAAACACACACACATATGGCTAATCAAGTCACCCTGAGGTATACATATTTAATGTTTTAAAGTTTTATCTAGCAAACTGATTGATTTATTTCACTTTTGAAATTTACATTTTTTAACATTGTATGAATCTTTAAAATAGCTTGTGGTCTCATAATAATAGTAACTACCATTTATTTAGAGATCACTAAGTACAAGGAACTGTTCTCATTTAATTTAACCCTAAAAAGCCTTAAGAGCCCAGTACTGTGAAGACATGGAGATGTGCCACCCAGATCCAACTTCCTGGAAGGACTTACCCCTGCTTCTGGGATTGTTATCAGCAAACAGCCTGCCTCTGTAACAGAGCGCCACCTTGCCCAAGGACGTGCCTTTCTTAGGGTAGCCCAAATCCAATAAATGATCAAAGAGAGGGTATGAAGGCTTATTTTGGCCAATGCAGAATAACTCTGATTGGTCATTTTAGCCTGAGAGCTCTTCATAGCATTGGCCAATGTTTCTCCACCTGACTTCTCTCTATACTCAATGTTGCTTCCCTTTCCCTCTTCCATAGGTTGATTCCAAGGCAGAATGTAATAAACACCCTGTGCCCTAGACTCCATTTCAAAGTCTGCCTCATGAAAAGCCCAATCTGTGGCAAATATTTATTATTACTATGACTACCATTTTACAAATGAGGAGACTGAGGCAGAGGGAGATCAAATAACTTGCCTAAAATTATACATTCTAGTAAGGGGTTCAAATCCAGGCAGTCTATTTCTAGGGCATGAAGTCTTAACTAAAAATCTAAACTTTTTCCAGTTATAGGACTAAGAATCTGAATATAAGGGTTTGAACGCTAATCCTGCAATACATTTAACTGTGTGGCTTTGGATAAATTATTTGGACACTCTGGGCTTTAGTTTTTCTTTTCTGCAAAATTGAGAAAACAATTTTTTATCCCAAGGATCTATTTTGATGATTAAATGAGATAATACACATAACATCAACTGGCATATAGAAGGCACTCAATAACATACTTGGTAGGACAAATTTTTTTTTTTTTTTTTTTTTTTTTGGTATAAGGCGGGCACAGGAAATTGATCCTGGGTCTCCGGCATGGCAGGTGAGAACTCTGCCTGCTGAGCCACCGTGGTCCGTCCAAGACAAATTCTTATTGTCAGGGTTCCAATTGTCAGGAACAATACAAAATCCAGAATTTCCAATTAAGTGTTATTGTACATTTACAAAGCAAATTTTCACAAGTATGTTCTTCTGAATCACTATTTCTAATATAGCCATTGACTGGGAAATATTAAATACTCAATAAATATAGTCAATAAAAATGCATAATGTAATGATGCATCTTCCAAAATATCTCAGATTCAGACTTTGCCAGCAACCAAACTTTTAAAAATGTTATATCTGGGCACAATTTTATGACTCATTAAAATGATGATGTCAAATGGTATTTGTCCACCAGCACTTCCTTCTCAAGGAAAAGGCAATGCTTATTGTCCCTGATGTCTAGACAACCAAGTTTTTGTACAATCCTTTCCCTACCCCCACACAACTAATTGTACAAGGGGCTGGCTCCTGAACCAAGGATACCAAATCCATACACTGGCTAGTGGCACATAGGGCCTGGCCTGAACAAACAAAGTGGGCTAATCAGATGCTGGCTCTGGTTGAAGATTATAAAGAGTATGAAACTTAGTCGTGCAAAGGAGAACTAAGCCTACTTATGATTATGCCAAAGAGTCACCTCTTTTGTTGCTCACATGTGGCTCCTCTCTCTAAGCCAACTCCACAGATAAACTCACTGCCCTCCTCTCTACGTGGGACATGACTCCAGGAGATGAGCCGGGGATTGTAAATCTCCTTGGTAATGTGGGACATGGTTCCTGGAATGAGCCTGGCCTTCTTGACCAAAAGGGAAAAGAGAAATGAAACAAAATAAAGTTTCAGTGGCTTAGAGATTTCAAATAGTCAAGAGTTCATTCTGGAGGTTATTTTTATGCAGTATATAGATATTCCTTTTCAGTTTTTGGTGTATTGGAGAAGCTAGAGGGAAATACCTGAAACTATTGAACTTTAATCCAATAGCACTGATTCCTGAAAATGACTGTATAACTACATAGCCTTTAAGGTATAACCATGTGATTGTGAAAACCCTGTGACTGATACTCCCTTTATCCAATGTATGAACAGATGAGTAAGAAAATAAAGACAACAAATAAGTAATAATAGGGGGTGTAGGATTTTTGGGAGTTCTTTTTTACTTTTTAGTTTTATTCTTATTTTTTTTGAGTAATAAAAATGTTCAAAAATCGACTAGGATGATGAATGCATAGCTATGTGATATTATGAACCACTGATTATACATTTTGGATAATTATAAGGATATGAATATTTAACATATAGCAATAAAACTGCATTAAAGTTAAATACAGGGAGACCAGAATAAGAAGGAGGGCCTTTAATCCTGTATAGCGTAATGTAGTGCTTGGATACATCCTAGAATATATTAAACAGATAATCAAAAAGTATTGGCATCCAGTGGTTAGAATGCCCACCTTTCAAGCGGGAGACCTGAGTTTGATTCCCAGACCATGCACCACCCCCAACAATAACAACAAAAAACAGTATTGGCAAATGCCTTGGGGTTTGGGAGAAAAAATATGGAACTATTAAACTTTACCATCAGGGTCAAAATTTAGGGACACCCAAATCAATAGGTCAAGCCTTTGATCTGGAGGCTTACTCTTGTGAAGCTTATGTAGGTAGATGAGAAGTTTGGCCTACCCATAGGTATGCCTAAGAGTTACTTCTGGAAGACCTCTTTTGTTGCTCAGATGTGGCTTCACTCTCTCTAAGCCCAACTCTGTAACTGAAATCATTGCCCTCCCAGCTACATGGGACATGACATCTAGGGGTGAAAGTCTTCCTGGTGGTGTAGGACATGACTCCCAGGGATGAGTCCAGCCCTGGCACCGTGGGAACAACAATTCCATCCTGACCAAAAGGGGGAAAAGAAGTGTAACTAATAAAGTATCAATGGCTGAAAGAGTTCAAATAGAGTCGAGAGGCTACTCTGGAGGTCACTCTTATGCAAGTTTCAGTTAGACATTGCTACCTATCATAACTTGCCAAACTTCAACGAAAACCATTCCAGCCAGTCCTAAAGAACACATAGGGCATATATAAGATTATACAAACTTTCCAGAAACCTACAACCTCCAGATGGGTCTCTGGACCAGATAAGCCCTGAAACCAAGAGGGTCAGCCTCTCCAGGACATCAGCTAGTTTCATCTGCCTACCCCATATTGACAGCCCCTTCCAACATGAAAAAGTTAGAATGGTCATAGTCCAAATACCCCTAAAGAGTGGGAGAAAGATCAAAGATGATGGTGGAGTTATACAGAGAAGATAGGGTTTAACAAATGAATATGATTGCTGAATCACTTTACTGATGTTTCTTTTAGTCTCCAGTATCTTAGAGCAGCTGAAGTAAAAACCTAAAATTGTGGAATTGTAACCCATACCAAACTCTGAGATTTGTTCTACAACTAATTGCTGTGCTGTGCTTTGAAATTTATTGCTTATTGTAAATATGTTATTTTACACAAAAAAAGTTTATTATGATGGTAAAAAAATATTTATTACTTCTAGCCTACTATACTCTGGAGCAGCTAGAAGGAAATATCTGAGATGATGGTATGGTAGTCCATGACAAACTGTGGGATCTGTCCTGTAACTACTTTGAAAACCAGACCATTTTTCTTTGTTTGCTTTGTATATGCGTTCTATTATACAATAAAAAGTTAAAAATGCATTAAAAAGAAGATACATTAAATATGAAGATAAATATACCACATTCAAAAGAACAACAACAACAAAATATATCACATTCATGGATTGTAAGACTCAATGAAATCCCAACCAAAATTTCAGGCTGTATGCGTGTCTGCATGTGTGTGTGTGTATGTGTGTGTGTGTGCGCACGCAACTTGTCATGTTGAAACTAAATGTATATGGAAATGCAAGAGTAAGAATGGTCAACATGCTTTACCAGAGTCCAAAACACAAAAAAATTAGTGTTGTAATACTATGTATAATAAATATAAAGTTTAAGCTTAAGAGTAATAATTCAAAAAGTGTGGTATTTGGTGCAAGGATAATTTATGACAAAGGTGGTACTGTGAAGTATTGGGGAAAGTATGGTCTTTTCAATAAATATCACTTGGACAGCTGGATATACATATTAAAAAAGAAATTTGACTCTCCATACTACAACATAAACAAAAATAAATTCCAAGTGGACTGTAGACCTAAATATGAACAGGAAAACAATAAACCTTTTATTAGATGATAGTATATCTTGGGGTACAGAAATATTTTTTAAACAGGACACACAAAGTACTCCAACCACAAAGGAAAAGACTAAAAATTCTGGTTATCAGAGTAAGATTGGTGGATGGTGTCTTGAAAACCAGATAGGACAAGAATTCTCTTACCTGTATATATGGTTTAGTCAGTTCTTGGGTATAGTAGCATGGCTTGTCTGTCATTCTTATGGATAATCCACATATATGGGGAAGCTTAGATTTCAAAACTGATAGAAAACTTTTCAACACACCTTCCAAATCTACCCTTGGAAAGAATTGTACGGGCTGGCTTCTGATGCAACTGAGAGGGTATCTGAACAATGTTAAGGAACAATATAAAATATTTTGTACATAAGAGATAGTGAATTCTTGAAATAGAAAGTATTAAAGTAGCCACTTTTTAAAAGGCACACATAAGTAAATCCTAGGTTTTTTTTTTTTTTTTTGCATGGGCAGGCACCGGGAATAGAACCCAGGTCTCCAGCATGGCAGGCAAGAATTCTGCCACTGAGCCACTGTTGTACCACCCAATCCTAGGTTTTTTTTTTGTTTCATTTTGTTTTTAACATGGGCAGTCACCGGGAATCGAACCTGGGTCCTCTGGCATGGCAGGCAAGCATTCTTGCCTGCTGAGCCACCCTGGCCCACCCCAATTCTAGGTTTTTCAATAACTCTTATTCCATATAATCCTGTAAAAAGCACATTTTCTCACAGGGATCTTAATTCCTTCTATTTTAACACTTAAAATCAAGACAACTCATTGTATCCTTTCTAAATGAACTGGCAAATTAAGATGTTCCAAAAAAAAAGATATATAAATAAGGCACTAAGACATTTGTAGACAATCTCAAAAATAAATGTATATGGTAAACAATAAATAGTTTTCATTTACAAAAGTAGAAAAAAATTTGTTAAAGAGAAACAACATATATAGATTGCATTCACACTCCAAAAGAAGTACTTTGAGAAAAGCCATTACTTCTCCAATGTAAAATAATTGTGAAGTCTTCGGATAAGGTCTTGTCATCTAACAAAAGGGAATAATTGATATTTGTCAACTTCATTGTACTATTATGATTTGGAATATGAAATGTAGATACAAAAAGAAAAAACAACGGCTCTACTTTCTTCCATTTTAAATTGCAGATAGTCAGAATACAGAAAACAGAAATAAGAATGATTAAATTAGTACTAATAACTGAGAGTTTCACCTTATCGTTTGTGTTTGTTTTGTGTGTGTAGATTTTTAAAAACAAAGTGTTAGAGATAGTTTTCTTAAAATACACATTAAGTACAAGCCAAATTTTCTAAACTTTGCCTGTGAAATTAAATAATTTTCCAACGAGAAGAATATTTGTTAAATAACTGAGTCCTTTAATTGAACACTTTTAATAATATCCAAAATGCCACTGGAGGGAGTGCTTGGCTAAGGAGAATCCTGTGATTGTTTTTCTTTGTTTTTTTACTTTCTACTAGGAAACATGTAAATTATTTTTTTCTATCTACTCTGAAGTGTCTTTTGCTGTATAAATTGTATAACTTTGTGAAATATCCTTATAAAATTCTTCCTCAAATAAAAATATGGAAAACTTCTAGGCAAAATAAAAAGTACTCATGCAAATAAAAAAAGAAGTTTATGGAAAGTAGGTTCATTTAGACATAGAGAAGGTTGAAAATGATAATAAAATCAGGGATGGGAGGCAATATTGGATGGTAAGTGTGGGTAGAAAGCATGTTATAATTGGCTATGTAAAGGATATGTAAAGGCCCTTTCTCCTATCATTCTGAAGTAGATGCTGCAGTATATTTTAATATTTCCACAATCTTCGGGAAGTTTATATCCATACTAAAAATTAAGCACAGAGTATAAATCACCATGAGAGAAAGCAAAACTTAGGTTAAGTTATATGAAACAAAATTAAATAACTTCTAATGTAATATATATTTCTATTGCTTACCAGGGCATCCCAGTGCATCTGGAAATCTTCATATGAATGAAAAGGACAGTCAGGCGGAGTGGTGTGAAGAATACTTATTATTTGTCCCATTTTCATACTATGAAAATAAAAGTTGGTAATATTATGAGCCAATGCTTAAATATAGTTTGATAAGTTAAGTATGCAATTTAGAAAAGGTTTTCAAAAAGATTTAGTAACTATCTCAGTAACTATACATAAGTAATAAACTAATCATTTGTGCTTAGTTTCAGGCACAAATTTGAGCAATTCTTAATTGTAATTGTTAGGGAAAGCTAAATAGAATTGGTATAATGTGTCAATTATAAACCACAAAATAATGATTAATAAAATGTTGCCACACTTTGATTCCCTCAGTGTGCTCATGCCAAAAAAAAAAAAATGTTGCCACAGAAGGTTATCCCTGGTAATTGTTAGACTTTAGGGAAAAACCTGCTGAGAGATGAATGAACCAGTCATATCTATGTTCCCTATTTACCTCTTTTCAGCTTCAATAATTAAATTATTGTATATATGCTGCTAATTAGAGTTGTTTTTCCTAAGCAGGTTAAAATTTTATCCCAATAGTTATGTTTATATTAATAACAAACCTTTTGTTCCTGAAGATAGTACAAATTTAAAACTCAACTTGTTATCATCATGAAACATTAACTATTAGTACAAGCTTGTAGGTTTTTCTGTTAATATTACGGTGGTTGTGATTTCATAACGAGAAATCCAGAAATTTTATTGTTTTTTGAAACTAATTAATCTAATAAAATCTAATCTAATAAAAATATAAACGCAATAAATTATTTTAGTAATTTAATAAAGGAAATTGATGACTTTGGTAACGATGATGATATTATTCCAATAATTTTTGGTCATCTTTAAGTTATAATTTGGTTTCAATGATCACCTAAATGGCTTGTGTTTTTGCATATGTTAATCAATGCTAAGGAAGCAAAATAAGAGGAAACAACTGTATATTGACCCCACCCGAAATCTCATAAATTGAAATCTCACCTTGGCAAAACATAGCACCAGTTACTTAAAATGGAATGTCTTTCAATGACAGCATTCTTGTTAGTATCAAATTCCTTTATAACATTCTCAGAAATATCAAATTCTTTTAGCTTTATATGGAAGAAAGATTTTAATACATAAGTCCTCAAAAGAACTTAGCAAGGAAAAAGAAACATTAAAAATACACATTTGTTGTATACATTTATATACACAGAGTTAGTTATAAAGGCATAAGTTACACTGAATCATGACTACCCATTTTGCATAACGTAATCAATTTTCACCTCACCTTATTTCTCCTCTATAAATTAATCAAGTTTTCATGCTTTTTCTTATCGTCTAAACCAAAACTCCCATTTTATTTCAACTGGTTTTCAGTTTCTTTGATAATGTTAATTTATAGGAAGATGAATCTATTCCAAAGGGATTTTGTGAGAATATTTTCTAAGAATAGCATCTTAAACCAAATCAATTTTTTTTAAGTGGAGGATGAGTAAGTGAGTTATATTTCTATCTGGTCTTTTGGAGGGGATAAGTGGAAAAAGCCAATGGTCACATTCTCATTTTAAACCCCTCCCCATCTCCTGAAACTCTTTCTTTTCTGTTTCTCAGGTACCCTCCCTATAGGGCATTCAGGCTTGTATGTGGCTAATAACAGTTTGCCATTTACTTTGCTCACAATGGGAAGTTTCCCTGAAATCTAAGATTTCAAAGAGACCTCAAGAGAGGTGGAAAATATAATAATGCGTGAGAGGACACTAGATAAAGATCTGAGAGGATGGTTCATTAGCCCTTGCACCTTTTTTAACCTATCACCATAGCATCTTTTTGGGATACAATGCTCTAACCTCACTGCCTGTTATTATTCAAGGAACTCTAACACCACTAAACTGGCAGCTTTTAATTGCCTAGACAAGTCATAAACATTTAAATGATATATTTGCTTAAAGCACTGTCACCCCCACCTCTGATTTATCTCTGTCATACCAATAAGAGCTTCACAGGCCTACATATAGTCCTCTCTCCGCAATGTCCAGTGACTGTCCCTTCTCTGAACCCCTATTGCATTCACTAAGCCTAACGGAAATGGGAGGGTGTGTGTGTGCAGAGAAGAATAGAAAAATATGAACACAGTAGGAGAAGGTAAGATGTTATAGAGATGTTGTGAGGTAAGAGAGCAAGGAAACTCAGAATGAATGATACATCTTGCCCTGTGCATGAGAGATAAATCCTGTTCTGTGATGTACTGCTATGATGTTAACTTGCCTAAAGCTGTGTGATAAGAAAAGGGTAGTTAGGGCAGCAATGTCTATCAACATCAGAAAAGAGTGGCTGGTAACGAAAAGAATAGATAATTCAAGTGAAAAAAAAGAATCTAAAATTCAATTCAGAGGAGGTAAATATCAGTTTTAAATGTTAGCAGTTTATGGGTTCTCACATAAACCACTTACATAGCTTGACTTTATATCTTCTCCTTTTTATTTTTTTATGGATGGACAGGCACCAGGAATTGAACCCAGGTCTCTGGCATGGCAGGAAAGAACTCTGCCTGCTGAGCCACTGTGGCCCACCCCTGACTTTATATCTTTCTGGGTATTTTCTACACCATTCAGAATCTCAGACCAATCACTACGGGGATCTCCATGGCACTAGCAGTTATTGTCTATATATATGTCTTTTTCAACACAGATTATTATAAAGATTAGCAAACTTCCTAACTGCTCACTATATACCACATGGGATTGCAAAGCTCTAGAACCAAGACAGTATTTACTTACTTAACAAATATTTATAAGGTATCCCTAGTTAAACCATTATAACAAGGAGTAATAAATATGACTTCCTCCTCAAAATGCCAAACATAAATAATTTCGACTTTATTTTTTCTAGGTAAGGTTGAGATAGTGAAGATGTTTAAGTTGGGACTTCTATTCTAGAAAGAAAATGCTATTGGCACTTCAGGGGAAGAGTTAGAGACCAAGTTCAATATGGAGATTATTTTATTAGTCCAGCAAGAGAAGGGAGTTTTCATTAGAGTAATGGAAATAGGGAGGAAAAATAAGAGTAGATTTTAGAGAACGCAGGCTATGAAAAACTAATTGAACATAGGAAGTGAGGAAGAGGAAGAATCAAGGATGACCCCAAAGTTAGGTAACTCATTGGCTGTCAATGCCTGTAACCCTAAGAGTAACCATAAAAGAAGGTACAGATTTGGGGTTGGGAAGGGCAATAAATAAATATGCCCAATTTTAGAAATAACTGAGCCTGAGTGCTTAGTACAGTCATATGAAGATATTCAAGAAAGGCCAGAGGGGTACAACTATACAAAAACATTTGGCAGGTGTCAGTATACACTATTTAGGCTAAAGCCATTGGAATGGGTAAACCTGCTAAGGAAAAGAAAAGAGAGCTGCAAATGGAACCCGAGGGAAGAGCAACATTTAAAGTATGATAGGAGAAAGAAGATCCGTGAAAGAAGGATAGGAGATTCTGGGAAAAGTAGTTTCAGAAAAATCAAGACAGGATATGGCTTCAATAAGGAAAGGGTAAGAAATAGTGTAAATGTGCCAAACATTCCAAATTTGAATTTACTCAGACATCTTTTTTTGTGAACACCTAAAGTGGTGGAGTTCTTATAGACCAATTTTGATATTATATTGCCAAATATTGTGATTAATCATTGTATTTTGATTCAACATGTATCAGGTTTCTACTTCTGTAAGCTTTATAGAGCATATAAATTTGAACCAGAAACTCAGACCAGGAGACGAAGACTGTGTAGTAGAAAGAATAGTCTAAGGATAAACTCTACACCCTAACTCTCTTTACTTCCTACCTTTATGACCCAGGGCAAGCTATTTAATCTCCCTGGGTCTCCGTTTCTTGACTTATAAGATAGTTATAATATCTATAAAATATACATATATATAAAATAGTAGAATTCCAAGCCTAAGATGAATATTTTTTGTGGTATTAACCAGTGCTCAGTAAATATTCCCTTCGTGTAACTTTTGTGTGCCTTTTCTTCTGACCTAGATAAAACATTCTGGAAGGAAAAAAATATTTTTTTCATTAGTACCTTATACAAATACATAATGATACCTAATAAGTAGCTGTCTGTGGAATAAATACAAATTTGTTTCCAGGTGTCCATTTCCCAAATTTTCAATATAATTAAATCTTCAAGTGAAATAGATTCAGATGACATGTTTTTTTGGAATATATCCTTCATATAACTATGGATTCAATTACAATCTCAATGCAGCAACCAGTAAAATAGTAGCTGATACATATACACTCCTCTGTGAACACTTTATGACTTTCAGGAAAGTATTATTTTAAATTTTAACATAGTCTAGAATTTGATAAATGAGTAAAATATTATTTCAAATACTTCTTGAATTACATTTAAACTCTAAAAATAAGGGCTGAAATCCCATAATGAATTATCATAAACTGTATTAAAATTTGCTTAAACAGAATCAAAGGTCAGGATTTAGAAAACTCTGATTTCTAGCCCAAAAGGTATTAAACTGAATAGAATTTAGAAACAAAGGTCACCAAGTTCAATATATAAACTGTCTTCTACTTCACTCAACCCTCCATTCATTCCACAAATATTTAGGAGAGACAGGGCACCAGGGCAGGCTGCCTTAGATAGAAAGGTTATTAAAACATAGACCCTGCCCTCTAAGATGTCTCAGTTTAATGAGACATTTACACAGGCAATAACGTGTGACAAATATAGCCAGGAGCATAAAGAGAGAGAGGAGCCCTGACAGTTGGGGAAGACTTCTCAGGAGGATGTTCCTTGAGGTAAGCCTTAAGAGATGAGTGGGAAGATGTAGCAAAGAAAGAGCACTACAAATTAGGAAGTAGTATAAGCAATGATATGGAAGTATGAAAGTGTTTATTACTTTTGAGAAAAAATTGGTAGTTTGGCTACTTGAGGAGCAGTGGTGGGAGATGAGGCTATATATAAAGTTGGTTTGGGTCAGTTTGCTAAAGACCTTTTCTGCCAAGCTAAGAAGTTTGGATTTCATCAGACAGACAATGGAAGCCAAGGGAGGTTTTCAAAAAGGGGAGATAAAAGTGCACAGGATGAATTGGAGGGGAGAGTGTCCAAAGCATTCCCTTCCTCACACGTATTCCCCCCATCTGTTCTAATAACCAATACTAGATATTGATAAGAGCAAAATTCAATCCTATTACCTGTTAGTCCCTATGGGGAATACAAAGGCTCAAGACTCTCAAGGAGATTACAATTTGGAGGAACAGAAACAGATAGGAAATAGATTTTTATAGCAGTGAAACTGTGAAAAATGTCATCTCAAAAATATAAGTAAGAGTGAGATTCAGAGGAACTGATAATTATAATTTAGGACATCGATTTAATTTGGCAAGTATTAGAATGTATAATGTTGAGCAGAGGAGAGGAAATTATCTTTCCCATTTCAGATGTTTCCTTCCATGTCAATAGAGTTCTAACACCTATTCCTGCTGTCTCTCTGCCCCTTTATTTTAGGGCAGATGGGGTGACTTATTTGGCTAGTAAAATTGAGATGAATAAACAGAAATGCTTGGCTCAATTATATCCTCTTCCTCTTGGCAGCTGGCCTTCTGGCAAAGAGTTGTGTTCTGTTTTTTCTTCCATTTCTCAAGGGAGGGTCTGTGGTTTCCTATAACTGCCATAAATGGGAGGAGGTGGAAATAAAATATTCCCAATACTACAGTTCAGATAAGCCACATTCTCCAATATCTGTCTCTTCTTATTAGTAAAAAATATTATGACTATCTATCCCATTCATGCATGTTGGGCAGCATCCCATCAGGTCAATGATCCCTTTCACTCTCAAGTGTCTCACTGTGACCAGTAAACTGTATTACCACGCTAGCAATGAAGGTTGTTTTTAAAAAATCTTCATATGTCTTACTACTCTATCAGTCTTTCAATTGGTTCAAAACTCAGGTGTGGAATATTATTTATAGGAAATTCAAAGAGCCTAAGACACGGTCTCAGTCCTAAGCAGCTAATTATAAAACAAATTTGGATTATAAAAATGAGTATATTTCTAAATTACAAATAAGTATATAATAATGGTTCAAAATAGTATGAGGGTTTAAAAGAGGGTGGGAGATTACATTGGGTTTAGGAACCTTGGGAAGTTTCCTCATTAGTCCAAAATATTTATACCCTGACATCCATTACCATTATTTATATACAGGTCAGCTTCCCTACTAGATTACATAATTCTTGAGAGCAGGGTGGATCTTATTCATCTTTTATTTGTCCATTGCTTCAACTTAGCAGGTAATAAAATTAAAGAGGAATAAATTACTCGAGGAGATAGCATTTGAGCTGACACTTAAAGGATGAGTAGGATGTGTATAGCAAACAGAGGGGGACATTTCAAACACAGCAAGTCATTTGTCCTATGCCTAGGAAATAGGATTCTTCAACCTCAAAACTACTGACACTTTGGGCTGGATAATTCCTTGGTGTGGAGCCTCCTGAACATTGTAGGGTACACATCCCTGGCCTCTGCCAACTAGATGCTAGTAGCAACCCCCTTCTACTACAGTGTGACAACCAAAAATGTCTTATGGGGAGTAAACATTGCCAAATGTCTTGTGGGGAGCAAAATCGCTCTTCTTCCTCCCCATATTACACCCCACTGAAAACCAGTGGGCTAGGAGAAGGAAAATAACATTTACTTAGTGACCACTAATGTGTAATTTCCTATGCTAGATGCAATTGGACAGCAAAATAGAAGACATATTCTTCAATTAATAAGGCAGAAAGTGTTATGTGTAAAAAATAGTTGCAAAAAATGATACTGGGGCGGGCCAAAGTGGCTCAGCAGGCAGAGTTCTTGCCTGCCATACCAGAGACCTACGTTTGATTCCCAGTGCCTGCCCATGATAAAAAAAAAAACGATATCAGAATGTTGAGGAGGAGGAGGTTACATTTTAATATTTGGAAGCAACAGAAGAGGCAATAAGTGGGTGCTAAAGCAGGATAAGTTTGCAGAGTCTTGATTGCCATCTAAAAATATTTTTGAGTAAGGGAATAATATAATCAGATCTATATTAAATTGACAGAATGATGTTTTCTTCGAGTAAACAAATTTAGAACAACAGAAAATATATGAAGCATTTCTTAATATAGATTCTGTTAAAAACAACCTTCCTACCATCATTCTTGTTAAAAACTGAAATCTGATAGCATGTAAATAATAATAGTAAATATATAGTAAATGTAGCAAAGCAAATTTAGAAATCAAATAGTACCTCAGGTGGTGGCAGTCTAACTGTGCAAGCCTCTATACTCAGACAAACTTGAGTTTCTGTTACATTGATGTTTAATACTGAAAACAAAATATTTAATTGTGAATTGTCCAGAATTATCATTCTATCCTATTAAATTAAGTATTTTAGTAACAAAAATTATGTAACTTATTCAAGTCAGAAACTAAGTTAATAATAGTTTTTCACACATGGCAAAATTTAAATAATCACCATATAAAATTTGGCAATGTGTGGCTGAGGTATATAAAGAAAATAAAAGTATGAAACAACACAGACACGTGTGTATAGTGGTGGTGGTGGGGTCAAAATAAGAAAAACGAGATATCATAAAGCTAAGAAGAAAAACCTAACAAACAAATCTGACATCTATTATATGTGAAAATTTGGAGACTGTCCTTTCCAAAATCCAGAGAATTATCCTACCATACTTCTGACTAGAGTAGTCCTTTAAATAACAAATGTCTTCAAATATACCGGCAGATATATTCCAGATCTCCTTGAATTCTGGGGCAACTTTTTTGCTTTTTCATAATTGAAAGTATGTCTAACAAGTTGGGATAGTGGTTAACTCGGTGGGGTGGGGCGGGGTGGGGTTGATGGTAGTATCTGGAAGAAAGAATGAGGAAGATTCCAGGATACTGGTAACATTATATTTCTTGATCTGAGAACTGGTTACAAGAATGTTTATTTGTGAAAATTCAACAAGCCATACACTTATAATTAGTGTGTTTTTTCTGCAGTATATTACATTTCAATAAAAGTGAAAAAAATTCTAAGATAGGAGTGGATAATTTTGCTTTCCTAAACTATTAATCATATTGAATAACTGTGGATTACAGATGCAAAGACAGGATTCTAAGGCTAGGCCCAAATGCTGAGGAAAACTGCCAGATTAATTAATATTGTCTACCATGGGCTCAGGATTTCTACATATCTGGTATCTTTGAACTACTATTTTGGAAACTGCCAGCAATACATCCATGTATATCCACTAAAAATTAGATTAGACCAAAAAAATTAGATTAGAATATACCATAAACTGTATACTGTTTTAGATCATCTGTATCCCTTTAGACAATCATTTTTAAGGAGAAAAAGAATCATGTTCTTATAAAAATAAAGAATTATAAATGTCAGTAACGAAGAATATTTGATATGATTCTGGAAGCTATATAATACAAATGCTTGCTGAACTAAACTCCTTCAGAGTCATAATTTTAAAGTAGAGAAAATCAAAGTATAGGCTTTTTCTCTCAATTAAGATGAGTGAGATTTTGCTCAGATAGTTAGCATAAATATTTTGAACCATGATTTCCAAGGTGGAAATTCTGACTGCAATAATATTTTATCAAATTCTGATATAACCTAATCATCAAGACTATAACAACTCAACAATCTGTAACACTGTTTTGTAACAATTGTTAATTATATTAATGCTTTTTAATCTACTGAAATATAAGTTTTTACTTACCAACAGCATTTTGCTTTCCCATCTGAGAAAGAAAGTCTCTTCCTTAAAAAATTCATAGGATATGCCATATTATTATAACTCATAGACCATACTTGATAAATATAACTATATTAAATCATCAAAGCTAAGGAAAATGCTTTAAAATGAAGTTATCATACAAAGGAATATCTGATGATAGATCAGGGCAAAATATGATTACTAAGAACTATCTATTCAGTTAGAAGGCAGAAATACTCCATTCCACCCTCAAATATTTATCTCCTACTATAAAATACTTAGACATTGGTCAGATCCAATTGAATGAGAATATGACGAAGACAGGATCTACAATGGATTTTCCTCCTCTATGGATTTAAGAAGTTGTAGGTTAACATGAAAGGTTTATATGCTTGTAAGTGAGGGGGACAAAGTTACTATTCATAATTAGTATTAAGGTGAAGTACAGAGAAGTAAGGAAAACAGCCAACATAATTTAATGACAACATAAAAAGGAAATTATAGGTCAGAAATTAAAATTAAGATAGAAAAGTAATATATTTTCTCATTCATTTTTTTTGCTCATTCATTTTTACAAATATGCTAATCAGATACAAAAGTTTAGTTCTGCTCCTAAGACTAAAGGGACAACAGAAATTACCTTGTAGCTTTCTCAACTATGTCAATGAGGAGTTAACATCTGTATCCCTGTGGTGATGCTTAGTCGTCTCTGCAGGAGATTTAAGTATCTGTACTATCAAAGGGTGCACAGTAATCTGGACCAATGAGCCTAGACTGGCAGCTGCTTACACAGTAATCTTCTGGTACATGTAGCCCAGCAGGCACTGTTCCAGCGGTGTGAGAGACCAGAAACTCTGAGAGGCCCTCACACTGGAAACATCTACATCCTGATGAAATACAACTACATACTTTTTAATGTATTGTTGGACTTGCAAGAAAGTAAGGAAAACCTCTAAGGGGGGGAAAGATCAAACCAAATAAAAAACAGTAACAAAAACACAAACACACAGAATAGCCTTGGGACAGGTCCCAATAGGATGCTAGATCTGGAGACAGATGTCTCTACAGTAAGATACACCTAAAGATAGACCAGAATACATATAATCCACAAGAAATTATTTTCTAGTATATATAAAGAACTCCTACAAATCAAAGGACAAAGAAAAAACAGTCTAATTAAAAATGGAGAAACATAAACAGAAAAAAAAACAAACAGAGAAAACACAAATTACCCATAAACATCAGAAAAGATTAGTAATCAGGGAACTGCAAATTAACAACACAATAAGATGTCCTTGACAAAACTGGCAAAAAGGAAGAATACTGAGGCTATGGAGCAATAAAAACTTTTACACATTTAACTTCGTAAGTAATTTGACATTATCTTGTAAAATTGAACACATGCATTACCTACAACCTGGCAAGTCCAATGCCAGTTATAAATCCTAAAACGGTGTTTCTGAAACCAATTTAATGGATCAGGTCCATACATATTTTTTAAAAGTAAAATAGGACAGAATAGAATGCAGGAAAATAGAACAAAACAGAAGAGAACACCACAGTTGAACCGATAAATGAACTGGAGTGCATAATAAATACTAAGGACAAAAGATGCTTCCAGGGACTTTTGTTTCAGTTACATATGTGTGTACACGTAAGTGTAGGAAGTGCTTATTCTAGGTTCAGGGTAAATTCTGTTTCATATTACATTTTGAAAGTCACTGCTTAGGAAACCCTTGCATATGTAAACCAGAGAAATGGCCAAAAATGCTCACAGAACTACTGTTTATGCTGCAAAGAAACACACACACATACACACACTCATGTACAAGTATCTCTAGTGACAGGAGAATTGATAAATATATAGTAGGACATCTGCACAATGGAACATTACACAGCAGTAAGAACAAATGCTCTAAAGAAACCACAACATCAAGGATGAATCTTAGAAGCACAGTTGAAAGTAAAATTCAGCTCACAGGAGATGACATATAGTATGACATTCATTTAAAAAGCTCAAAAAATGAGCAAAACTAAACAAACTATAATTTAAGGGTACATGTATATGTGGTAAAACTATTTCTTAAAAATCAAGGGATGAGGGCAGGCCATGGTGGCTCAGTAGGCAGAGCTCTTGCCTGCCATGCCAAAGACCTGGGTTCGATTCCCAGTACCTGCCCATGTAAAAAAAAAAAAAAAAATCAAGGGATGATAAACATAA
>PVIY010033880.1:0-27640 GCA_004026745.1 Myrmecophaga tridactyla | reverse complement strand
TTGTGTATTTATCACCATGATCACTTTTTTGAACATGTGCATCTCTCCAGCAAAAGAAATAAAAAAGAAAAAACTTGTACATGCTATACTACCTCTCCCTCTCATTGACCACTAGTAAGCCTTGATTCTTGAAGATGATTGTATAAAGATACAACTTTTTCAGTGTGACTCTGTGATTGTGAAAACCTTGTGTCTGATGCTCCCTTTATCCAGGGGATTGACAGATGAGTAAAAATATATAGATAAAAAATAAATAAATAAAAGGGGGGAGACAGGGTGAAATAAATTGGGTAGATGGAAATACTAGTGGTCGTTGAGAGGGAGGGGTAAGGGGTTTGGGATGTATGAATTTTTAATTTTTTCTTTGTATTTCTTTTTCTGGAGTGATGCAAATGTTCTAAAAAATGATTATGGTGATGAATACAAAATTCTGTGATGCTATTGTGAGCCATTGATTGTGTACCATGTATGGGCTGTATATATGAAGATTTACCAATAAAAATATTTAAAAAAAAAAAAGAAGAAAGATAGAACCTGAATAGCCTTTATTTATTAAAGAAATTGAAGTCCCAGTTAAAAACCTTTCCACAAAGAAAGCTCTAGGCTCAATAACTTCACTTGTGAATTCTACTGTTCTAGTTTGCAAGCTGCTAGAATGCAATATACCAGAAATGGAACGGCTTTTAAAAAGGGGAGATTATCAAGTTGCAGGTTTACAGTTCTAAGGCTATGAAAATATCCAAATTAACATACCAAAAAGAGGTTACCTTCACTCAAGAAAGGCTGATGAAGTTCAGGGTTTCCCTCTCAAGTGGAAAGGCACATGGCAAACGTGGCCTTTCTCTCCAGGCTTCCTGTTTCATGAAGCTCCCCCAGGGGCATCTTCTTTCTTCATTTCCAAAGGTCTCTGGCTGTGTGGGCTCTGAGGCTTTATCCAAAATGGTTCCCTCTTAAAGGGCTCCAGTAAAAATCCCATTCAAGGTGGGAGACGCATCTCCATGATAACCATCTAACTGAAAACTCCTACCCAGTAATATTGAATGAAAATGAAAGAACTTGATTTTCTGAGGTATACAAAAGATTCAAACCGGCACATTCCACCTTCTGGACCCCAGAAAGACACATTCTTTCCAAATGCTAAATACATTCATTCCATCACAATATCAGAAAGTCTTAAACCATTTCAGTAACAAATGCAATACAAAGTCAGAAAACAGTACAAAATCTCATCAGAGTCAGCTGCAGGCATGATGCGTCCTAAGGCAAAATTCTCCTCTGCCTCTGGACCTGTAAAACTCAGAACAAGTTATTTGCTGCCAATATACAAAGGAGGGACAGTCATAGGATTCATATTCCTATTTCCACAGGGAAAAATTGGAAAGGAACACAGAGGTCACCAGACTCAAGCAGCTTCTAAAACCTGGGCAAACTCCATTAGATTTCAAACTCTGAGAGTCCTTTCTCCTTGGGGCTTTAGAAAGCTACAGTCCCACCCTTTCCAAGGGCCAATGCAGTGGCCCACCTCTTTCTGAATGCAACCTTGAGGGATACTGGGGAGACCACCTTTTCCTCGGCTCTACCCTCTCCAAGCATCGGGCCTCACCCAGGCTCTCTGCCATCTCTGGGGCACAAGCTCAACCCCCCTCCATGTGGTGACAGCCAGGCTCTCCCCAATCCCTAAGGAATGTGCTCCACCCTCTCCAATACCTGAGGCAGCACAGCTGTTCCACTCCAAGAAGATGAAAGGCCTACCCTCTGCCTTCAGGTCAAACTCACCCTCTCCAAGTACTTGGGTGTGTCTGCTCTCCTTTCTTGATTTCAGACCCCAGCCTTCATGGTTCTGTCTCTATAGACATTTTACCTTCACTTTGTCACTTTTCTGAGCCCCCCCAGTCCAGACTGGAGTGGTTCCATTTATACAGATCCCACAACACTGTTGTTGGCTTTCTATATAGTAAGTAAGAATAATGACCATCAGACAGAAGGAGTTTCCACAGATCTTTCCTGGATAACTCCATCTTCAATCCTGGCTTTTTCTGAAATGGCTGACTGGTTCCACATTTTGTGAAGTCCTCATGTGGGGCACTATTTTCTGGGGTCTCCCTTTCTGGAAGCCCAGAATTTTCCAAAACATCAGTTTCTGCTTTCTTTGTACCGAAGAGTTCAGTTCTCAGCTTATCTCTTGGCTGTCACATTTTGCTATAAACTGCAAGGAGAAACCAGGCTGCACTTTCCACGTTTAATTTGGAAGTATCTTCTGCTAAATATCCAACTTCATGCCTTTTAAAATCTGCCTTCCTTTGATTCCTGGACCATGCACAAAAAAAAAAGAAAAAAAAAAATCTGCCTTCCATCTACAGCCAGCAGTCACCTTTGATAAATTTTGTGCAACTTTAAAACAAGGGTCATTTATAATAACCCTTGTCACCTTTCTGTCTAAGGCCTTAACAGAAGTCTCTTTAGAGTCCACATTTTTACCAACAGTCTTTCAAAGCATTCTAAGTCTTCTCTATCAAACTCCCCAAAACTCTTCCAGAATCTTCCCCTTTTCCAATTAAAAAGCCATTCTAACATGTTTGGTATTTGCAAATAGAAGCAGCACCTACTTCTCTGGTACCAAAATCTGTTCTAGTTTGCAAGTTGCCGGAATGCAATTTAGCAGAAATGGATCGGCTTTCAAAAAGGGGAAATTATTAAGTTGCAGGTTTATATTTCTAAGGCTGTGAAAATGCCCAAATTAAGGCACCAACAAGAGGTTACCTTCACTCAGGAAAGGTCGATGAAGTTCAGGGTTTCTCTCTCAAGTGGAAAGGCGTATGGCAAATATGATAAAATCTGCTAGCTTTCTCTCCAAGCTTCTGGTTTCATGAAGCTCCCCCGGGGGTGTTTTTCTTCTTCATCTCCAAAGGTCTCTGGCTGTGTGGGCTCTGAAGCTTTATCCAAAATGGTTCTACTTAAAGGGCTTCAGTAAGCAACCCTGCCTTGAATGGGTGGAGATACACCTCCATGGAAACCATCTAATCAAAAATTACCCCCCACAATTGGATGCTCACATCTCCATGGAAACAATCATAAAGCTCCCATCCAGCAATATTGAATGAAGATGAAAGAACTTGGCTTTTCTAGGGTGCACAAAATATTCAAGCTGGCACACCTACCAAGTATTTAAAGAAGAAATGTTAACAATTCTACCCAAATTCTTTCAGAAAACAGAAGAAAAGGAACATCTCCAATTTCATTTCATGGTATACTGTAGTAGCAAAATCATACAAAGACCCTACAAAGTAAGGAAAACCACAGACCCTTATCCTTTTTGAACATAGAAGTAAAAACTATAACAAAATATTAGCAAACTGAATCCATCAGTACATAAAAACAATAATTCTTCATAGCTGTTTGTTTGCTAAAGCTGCCAGATTGCAATACACCAGAAATGGGTTGGTTGTTTCAAAGAATATTTATTAGGTTACAAAGGTACAGTTCTAAGGTCATGAAAATATCTGAATTAAGGCATCAAGAGGGAGATACCTTCACTGGGAAAAAGGCTGCTGGCATTTGAAGTTTCTCTGTCACATGGGAAGGCACATGGCGACATCTGTTGGCCCTTCTCTCCTGGGTTGGTTTCATAATGGCTCTCTCAGCTCCTGTGGGTCCTTCTAGCTTTTCCTGGGGTGTTTTCTTAATCTAAGCTTTCTCCAAAATGTCTCTGCCTTTTATTCTCTCATAAAGGTCCCCGGCAAGAGAATTAAGACCCACCTTGAATGGACCGGGTCACATCTCCATGTAAACAATCTAAGCAAAACCTTTTTTGTCTGTACCTGTTGTACAGACAATAGGTCTGTACCCACAGGGATGGATTAACAGAACATAGGCTTTTCTGGGGTACATAACAGATTCAAACCAGCACAATGGTCAAATAGTGTTTATCCCAAGAATGCATGGTTGGTTTAACAGTTGAAATCAATTAACATAATTCACCATATCAGTAGACTTTCAAACAGAAAAGTCATGATCATCTCAATAGATACAGGAAAAACCTTTGAGGAAATTAATCATTCATTCATGATAAAATCTCTGTTTTGTATTATTCTAGGGTCTTAACCACTGCAATATGGGGAAAAAAGAAAAGAGAAGAAAAACATTGGAAATGAAATAAAAGTTATAATTTTGGCAGAAAGCATGATTGTCTATGTAGAAGAACCTAAATAATTTACCAAGAAAGCTGCTACAACTCAAATATTGTAGAGCAAGTGGTAGAGAGTTCAGCTAGGTAATAGTATACAAAATCAGTACGTAAAATTCAATTGTGTTTTTCTATCTTAGCAACAAACAATTGGAAGTTAAAGTGAAACTGTATCTCAGTTTAGCTGATTTAAAACAAAAGGTTAAGATTTCATGATTAGACTGACTGGGTTTAAGTTATCTATCATTTACTAAATGTGTGAATTGTGTAATTTTTCTATGCCTTGGCTTCACCATTTTAAAAATAAGTAGATAATGGGACCCGCATGCATTCAGTTAGTGAAGAAATACACAGAAAGCTTCCTTAGTTCAGTGCCTGCCACAAAATTAACACTCAATTAGCTGTGAGGCCTCAGAGACACTAAGTAGCCCAGATCGGGATACTTATCATTCTCTTCTCCAACCTACCTTTGCATCCTCTGCTGCCAGGAGAAGCAGAAGGCAGGCATCCCATTTCACAGGAAGAAGTGCCTTCTCCAAGGCCACAGAGTTAAATTCAGCATTAACCCATTTGGTCAGCAGTGTACACGGTGGAGAAGAGGGCTCTGGGGTGTGCCATTCCCTCAGGCAGTCTCGGAGCAGAAAGGAACATGGACATGGCTCCCATGAGGCTGTTTTGCTGCAGACATGGACATCTCGCTGCCTGATGAAGTTCTATGCTGTGGTGGCCACCTCACCCACATCCTGGGAAACCCACAAAGTAGTGGAGAGGATCGAACAGCGGATTTTGAACTCCAACCCTGTCATGGAAGCTTTTGGTGAGTTCAGTATCTCCTGTACCCATTGCATCCCATTTCTCCTGATCCTTCCTGGGAGAAGTGCAGTGCTTTGAGACTGTCTCTGTTATGGAGAGTGGAGGATGAATATATCATTCCCTGCTTTCGCTCCCCCCACCTTCTCCCAAGTACTCCTTAGGGCTTACTGCAAATATAGATGACGTCATTCCATCATCCCCCTCCCTCCAGCTCATAAGCTCATATAACATTGGTACTGGAGAGAACCTTGTGTCTCATCTAGGCTACCTAATCCTGTCCCTCTTTCCATTAGCTTCCTGATGGTCCAGAGAGGAAGGGGATTTGTCTAAGGATACAGAGTAATTACTCTCCAGGTTGAGCTAGAACCCAGATGTTGTGCCCTACTGTCTAAAGCCAATAGTGGCACTGTTTCAGTTTGTTAATACTGCTGAAAATGCAATATGCCAGAAATGGGTTGGCATTTACTAAGTTACAGATTTACAATTCTAAGACCATAAAAATGACTAAACTAGATAAGGCATCCAGAGAAAGATACCTTGACTCAAGAAAGGCCGATCTTAGAAGGCATGTGGCTGGCATCTATTGGTTCTTTGGCTTCTGGTTTCAAACAGCTTCCCTTGGGGCATTTTCTTTCTGCATCTCCAAATGTGTCTGTCTGGGTCAGCTCTGAAGCTTTTCCAAAATTGTTCCCTCTTAAAGGGCTCCAGTAAGCTGTTAACCCATTTGGTCAGCAGTGTACACCACTGCTGGTGGTGTACATCTCCAAGGAAATCCCCTAATAAAAAGGTCCCACCTACAATTGGGTGGGTCACATCTCTGTGGAAACAACTTAATAAAAAAGATCCCACCCTACAATACGCTGGGTAGCATCTCCAAGGAAATCCCCTAATAAAAAGGTCCCACCTACAATTGGGTGGGTCACATCTCTGTGGAAACAACTTAATAAAAAAGATCCCACCCTACAATACTAAATCAGGATTAAGGAACATGGCTGTTCAGGGGGTATACAACAGTTTTAAATTGCACAGCACCTTGTTTTTGACTCCTTCCCTTCAAAGAAAACAGTCACTGACTGCCAAGCTTGCTCATTCATATTTCTTGTCAGGACATTCTAACTTTCCTGAATCCCACTTGGTGAAGCCTGAGTGTCTATCCCCTAGTCCTGGCCTCTGACATGGAAACCAGCAAAGGGCATTTAGGCGACTTAAGAATAAGGAGATGGCCCCCAGGGGATCTGCACCCGCCTTGGCCCATGGGAACTCTGTGAATACAGGGGAGCATGTAACCTTATGTGTGATCATAGGGAACGCGTGTACGCTGAGGAACAACAACAGCAGTCGCTTTGGGAAGTTCATCCAGCTCCAGCTGAACAGGTAACAGCTGCTGCCCCCTTGCCCAATACCTACCTCTTCAGGGAGGGTGGAAAGTGTCTGGTGCAGTCTCTAGTCTGGGCAACCATATGGCAAAAACTCCATTCCTCCTAGCCTGTGTGTATGTGGGATTCCATAGGATCTTTGAGCCCTGATGGTGATCCCTTGAACCTGCAGAGCTGTAGGGACCTTAGGGACCCTGGCACAGTGTGCTTGCCTTGGCTCATGTGTTGCTCCTGGCTCCTTCCCTTACTTGGGATCTCTAGTTATTAAACAGCCACCCCTGTGGGCCAGGCCCTGAGCTCAAAGCTGGGGATAATGCTCCTGACTTGGGACAGGACACAGTGATGGACCTGAGGCCCTGGCCCTGCCCACCTGAGCTAGATGCAGGGGAATGTCCCACACTACCCAAAGACCTGCTGAACGGCCCCCTGTACTCCTGGGCTTTGTTGGCTAAGTGGAAGAGCTTGAGGGTAGTTGTTAGGTTGTAGTCTGGCACACAGTAAGTGCTTCATAAATGGCCGTGGAATGACGAAACTAATTGCTCTGGCCTGCATGTTCCCAGGGCCCAGCAGATGACTGGAGCTGCAGTCCAGACCTACCTCCTAGAGAAGACCCGAGTGGCCTGCCAGGCCCCCAGTGAGAGAAATTTCCACATCTTCTACCAGGTGTGTGCCAGGCGCAGAGTGGGTAGGGGTCTGTGCTCTAACCCACCCCATCCCCCATCCAAATTAGGCCCCTTCACCAGGCTTTTGGCAGGATGGTCTTTTATTTCTTGGTTACTAATGTTAGACATAAATTGACTTTGTTACATACAGATGTTTAGCTTTCAAACTTATTATTCCCTCCTGTTTCCTCCTGTATGTTAATCATAGTTTAGGCTTAATCCATATTTAGTGTGTTCATTCATTGAGTTCATTTTACTTAACTGCTACATCACATAATATACTGTGATAAAAAAAAACTTTCCTAGACTTAATAATTGCATCACTTTTTCTTTTTTGTTTTTGTTCAATGGTCCACACCATCCAGCAAGTATATAATATGTTTCTGCTTATAATTCATTGCTCGCTCTTAACTGTAAACTTTGTGCACCAGTTCTGCCTCCCACTGGACCTTGGCTCCCTGTATGGTTTTGGCAAGGGGGTATGTTTTGCCTCCCCTGTCAGATCTGTGTCTCTAGTATGGAAGCTGTGTCACCCTCATCAGACTGGGGGTACCCCCTGAATGGAATAGGTCTTCTCTAACAGAATGGAATGAGGGCTTCTCCAAGCTACAGCTCTGCCTCTGCATCAGGTTGGGGCTCCCCTAGAGCAGGGACAGTGTGTCTCCCTTGCTTTTAGACTGGGAGTGTCCTTAAGTAAGGAGTGTACTTCCCTAATCAAGATGGGGGGCTTCCAAAAATAGTAGCTATGCATCCCCAGAACAAGGTTTTTGTATCAGGTTGGGGACATCTAGAACTGTTTGCTTTTTTTTTTTTTTTGCCCCCATGCCTGCCCTGGGTTCTCTGCAGGAATCCGTTGGCCTCATGATGTTTGTGCCACTTCTTACTCCTGTCATCTCACGCCCAGCCTTTGGGGGCCTGGGCTTTCCTCACACCCCCAGCTCAGCCACCCGCCCACCCCTGCCCACAGATCTGCAAAGGAGCAAGCGCAGACGAGAGGCTCCAGTGGCACCTCCCCATGGGAGCCACCTTCTCCTGGCTACCCAACCCAGAGACGACCTTGGAAGGTAGGGGATCCCTGTCCAGCACCCTGGGCTGGCCCGACAGCACTCACCCACTCCTCATAGGGCCTACCTCCCTCACTCCTCGTCTCCCCAGCTGACCTTCTCTAGCCCTGACCCTGGGCTGAGACTTGGATTGTTTTTCAGAGGATTCTTTTGAGGTGACCAGAGAGGCCATGCTCCATTTGGGCATCGACACCCCTACCCAGAACAACATCTTCAAGGTCAGAAGAAAAGCCATACCACTTTCTTTGGGCAGAGGTGATGGGAGGCCCCTTTACAGGCCTGGCAACTGTCTTTCTCTGAGGATCTTTGGACCCTGCTGTGTAATCTCCAAGGAGTCAACCACCCCCTGTGCCATTGAGCATGGAGACAGGGGGCCAGGAGAGTGGTCCGCAGCAAGGTGCTTGGGTCAGTTATTGTTACATTTATCACAGTAGAAAAATAAGGTTACCATGTGCTTGTCTGGTATGTTGAAATTTAAAAACTGTCCACTTCTCTTAGCTCACTTGCTTTTTTCAATAGCCCTCTCTCTATGTGGAGATTATTATTCCCATGTTATGCTTGAGAAAACAAGAGAGGTAAAGTGACCTGCCCAAGGTCACACACCACTTAGTGACGTAGAGAGAGTTTGTACCAGACTTAGTGATTCCATATTTCTGCCTTTTCTCCTGCACTCTTCAGTGCACACACACACACACACACACACACACCCGCCCCAGCCCATTTCTCCCTCTCAGACATATTGCTAGCCTAGGGGGAGCAGGGCTCTTCCAACCTCCACTGGTGGCCTCCCTTATCCTGTCTTTGCTCCTCTCCAGGCCTCCCTACTGTCCAGAGCATGAGAAAGAGATAGACAGCATAGGCTAGCAGCAGGGATAGGAACTACTGCAGAGCTGGCTGTGCAGTGGAAAATGGTGACTGCCTCCAGAGGGGGTCTGTTCAGACAGGGACAGTAACACACTCAGTGTTGGCCCAGAGATGAGCCAGAAGTGCAGCACATGGGAACAAGCACAGGGTAAGTAGACAATACTAGGCGTTTGGGCCAGAATGCTGGTTTGGGGGTGACATGACCTTTTGCAGCCACATCGCATGGCAGTCTTCTCCCTGGGTGGGGTAAGGTCCAAAGGCTAGTAGCATGTGGAGGTGTCGTTCCTGGGATGAGACAGGGATGGAGCTGGATCCTGCTGTCGTGTTTTCAGGTCCAAGGGTTTCAAACTTGCTAGGCCTGAGGGGTCTCTCTATAGTCCCTGAGGGCTCGACCATGTGGATTGTTGAATGTATAGATAAGAGAACGCCCACTGTTCAGAGACCAAGATCACATATCCTTTCCCAGACAGAGCTGTCAGAAGCCCAGCAGTGTTGAGAGAAGGCCAGAGGGAACCAGAGCCAAGTCCTCAGCAGACACAGAAGTAACACTGGTCCACAAATAACAGAGGAGGGGTGTGCCTACCCAGTTGGTTCCTGGCAGTGGGAGCCAGAGGGATGATGGGAGTAGATCTGGGTGTTCTATTGGCTGCCCTGGGAGGCACCTCAAATCAGACTGCCTGAATTTAAATTCTGAATTTCCCCTTTCCAACTCTGGGATCTGGACTAGTGATTTATGTCTTCCAGCCCATCTATAATGGGCAACATCACAGCACATACCTCATAGATTGTTGAAAGGATTGTGATGATGCAGATAACTTGCTTACATCATACTCAGCAGAGACGTAAAATAAGCAGGCAGTACTTTGGGAGGTACTATTATTATTGTCATCGTGAATGTATTTTGCAGTGGAAAGGTCCCTCCCAGGCTAGGTGCCAGCCCTTGATGAGAAAGTGCCCATTTCATGTCCTCTCTTGCCTCTTACCCTCCGCTACTGCCCCCTCAGGTCCTAGCTGGGCTGCTGCACCTGGGCGATATCCAATTTGCTGACTCAGAGGATGAATCCCTGCCCTGCCACCTGGACAATGCTGAATGTAAGGGGTGGGGTGGGTAGGGAATGCCCAGTGCCTCAGGGTTTTACTCATACCCAGGGAGTGTGGCAGGCCCTGCCAGATAAATTGCCAATATTGGGGAGGGCTGCAGGATGGGAGAGGGAAGGGAGGTTGCTAAAAATTGAATCTGGTCCTCCCAATCAAGCTATCAGCTATAGGGCACTGCCTTGGATAATTTACTACTCACCCCATCTTTGGTGAGTCACATTATACTGTCCCCATTTTACAGATGAGAAAATGAGAGTCAGAGTGTTGATAAAGTGATTCATCCCAAATGTGGCAACGTGGACTGGAGCATAGAAGTTTAAATCCTGGCTCTGCCACCTATAAGGGGTCTTTTGTGAGACTCTCTGCCCATTAGAACCTAGGTTCCCTCTGTCCCATCAAGTGAGTCATGGTTCCCCTGTGATGACTTTGCAGTGCCTCATGGGCACCCATGGAGGGTGGTTTACCGAGGGAGGATTCACCCCTCACAGGCTCTGTCAGGACGTCAGCCTTGCTGCTATGGCTCCCAGAGAATACACTGCTGAAGACACTGCAGATTAGAACCATCAAGGCAGGCAGGCAGCAGCAGGTGTTCCAGAAGCCCTGCTCCCGAGCTGAGTGTAACACCCGCAGAGACTGTCTGGCCAAACTTGTCTATGCACGGTGAGCAGTAACTCTAGGCCCAACTACTCCCTGCCCTGGGATGGGACCAGCCACCATCAGACAATAGGCCCATGCCCAGGGTGGGGAGTGCCAGATGAAGCAGACCCAGTTCCTCTCCTGTTCCTCAGATCCCTGGAGGCTGGGGCCAGGCATGGCATAGAGGTTCTGGCTTTTCCCTGAGGTCCTCCTTGGTCCCTATTCCTGAGTACTCTGAATGCAAAGTTGCTATATTCCTGGCCTAGATTCAGCTCCTTATTGAAGTCCAGGGGCCTGACTTGACCTTGGTAATAGTTGAGGAAAGCCCACCTGGCTCCCAGCTTGCCAGGCAGGCCCCAGATGTGATCTGGGACCCTCACAGTTCCAGGTTGAAACCCTTAGGTGAATAGGCTCCTCTGTCCCCAGGTACCTTTGTCCCACTTAAGGCCTCCTGTAGTCACTTGGAGGATTTGGAAGAAAGTGGTAGTACCAGAAACTCAGCCCATTATCTAAGGCAACACATTGTGCAGGAAGACCCCAGCCTTTTCCTGGTGAGGTTACAGGGCTATCTCCTGGTGAGGGAATGGGTACCTCCATCCTCTGATCTTGTGCTGTTTAGTCTGTGCAGCTCCGTGAGCATTAAAGCCTTAAATCTAACTCCCTGAAGGATAGTTTCTCACAGTGAATTCTGAGAACCTTCAAAGTACCTTGCAAGGACTTCCAGAGGCCCAGAATCCTCTGAAAGAAGGGGACAGAACAAATGTGTGTGCATGTGCATGTGGAAACTTGGGCACACTTCTGAAGAGAGGATTCCCTGCTTATCCAACAAGATCCTCTGAGTTCAAAATGGCCCAGGGCAGCTAGGCCCAGAATAAACCCATCTCAGCAAGAGAGTCAGTTACCACTGCCTTTAAATTAATTTCATGTCAAAAATATTGATAGTCTTTGCCTGCAAGTCACAGCCAGAGCAAAAAGAGCAGATAAAATAGTATAACGATCACAGAGTAACTGGCTGTGAGGACATTTTACACACTGTAACGATCAGGCCATTGCCTCTCTGGGTCTTTTTTTTAGTAGCTCAAATGGGTATTTGAAGCCCCTGTTGCAAAAAGAGGACCATTTCCTGAATTGGAAAAAGTTGCAGGGCAATTACTTTAAGAAAAATAAAGAACCTGCTTTATGGTGTTATATATGCCATCCCATTATACAGTAATGACCTCATCCCCTCTGGAAGGGGATGCCATTGTTGACCTTGGGTGACTCTGAGCCCACTGTGCAGGACAAAGTCGAGGGGATTTGTGGCAGGGCCCTGGACTCTAGGCTCCACAGGTAGAGCTTTCCAGGGAAGTTCAGTGAACTCAGTTCTTTGCAAACCCCATCCAAGCCTGAACAGCAGCCCCTTCCAGCAAGACCCTGGGTGTTGAGCCGTGTGACTAATGCAGCCCCATTTCCTGTCTTGCCTGGGAGTTCTGTCAGTCCTATACTCAGTCTTGCTGGGAGGCTGGGCCAGATTTATGTGTCTGGGAACATGCACAACCACAGCCTGGAGGTAAGTGAGAAACAGGAGGAGAGAGTTCAGCCCTTGACCTGCTAGGCTCAGGATTCAGGGCCCTCCAGGGCTGGGGAAGTAATTTTGCCACCACTCAGGCTCAACCTGACCCCTCTCACCAGAGTCCACTCTCCCTCTTCCAACAGGCTGTTTGACTGGCTGGTATCGGTGATAAATGGCAGCATCTGTGCTGACCCCGACTCATGGACCACGTTTATAGGTAGCAAGGGCTCACACTTCCGAAAATACCCCTCCAGAAGAAGAAGAATAGAGCCCTGGGCTTAGTATCAGAAACTCTAGTCATGAGACCACTGTGGGTCTCTGGGCAACTTTTCACTTCTCTGTACCTCAGTCTCCTCATTCTCCACCAGCAATTGGGCAAGGAGATCTCTGTTCTCTCCAGTGCCTGAGTTTGACCTGTCCATTGCTCTCCAAGCAAACTCAGATGGTGCCTTGTCTATGAGGGTCCATTGCTCTCCAAGCAAACTAAGATGGTGCCTTGTCACTACTTCCAGAAACCCAACTCCAATCTCAGAAGATTAGTTGGGGGACAGGTGAAAGGTAGATCAGAAGGGACTTGGGGAACATGATTGAAGGCAAAATCATCTTAACCATCTGGATGGGATAATCAGGTAGAGAAGGAAGTAAAGCTCAAGAGGAATTCTAGGCACCAACAGGATGTAAGAGACCTGGGACCTGTTCCATCATGACAGGGACTTAGGGAGACCCAGAGATTCAGACTCAAAACTGGGCCTGGTGCCCTGGGTTACCCCCAGTCCTCATTTGACTTTTATTGCCTACCCTGGGTTCTGAGGGAATATGGGGTGGCAATGGGGACCACCCTGGAGTGGGGAGGGATGTTGCTCTGCCCACTGTTGAGTGCAATGATCACTCAACCTCACTCCACACTGCCAAGCAGGAGGCTTTGACAGGTGCCTAGCCACCTTCCTGCCAGCGCCCTGCAGTGGCCCCCTGGGTCCTCTATCTTACCAGGCCTGCTGGATGTGTATGGATTTGAGTCATTTCCCAACAACAGTCTGGAACAGTTGTGCATCAACTATGCCAACGAGAAGCTGCAACAGCACTTTGTGTCTCACTACCTAAGGGCTCAGCAGGTGAGGGTCAGGGCTGGAGGGTCCTTCTCCTGGGTCCTCAATATCTCTTCCTGTCCCTCCAGTCCCATCCCAGGATTGGACTAGCAGCCTTTGTTCCTTCTTTGATGCTGTTTTGGAATATAAGGTGGTGCTTAGGCCAGCCAAAGGATCGTCTGCCTGGGCCACAGGCCATAGCTGCCTTCTTCTGACCCCTCCCTATCTTTGTTCTGTAGGAGGAATATGCAGTTGAGGGCCTGGAGTGGTCATTTGTCAACTACCAGGACAACCAGACCTGTTTGGATCTCATCGAAGGCAGCCCAATCAGCATCTGCTCCATCATAAATGAGGTGGGATAGTCACCTGATGAGCTGAGTAGCAGAGTTTGTCTTAGGGCTTTCTTTGTGTCCTTAGTGACTGTCCCATGCCCTCTCTGGGCCTTTGTCTCTCCATCTGATAACAGTTTATTAATACCTATATTTCCTGCCTCTCAGGTTCACTGTGATGCCTGAGGAGACATTTGTTATAATCACCACTGTGGGAGTTACAGATTGGGGACTGGGAGGGTGATGGTAGGACCCTCTCATTTTCATGGCTAACTGCCCACTCTTATCCCACTCAGGAGTGCCGCCTTAATCGTCCAAGCAGTGCAGCTCAGCTCCAGACACGCATTGAGAATGCCCTGGCAAGCAGCCCCTGCCTGGGCCAAAATAAGCTCAGCCAGGAGCCCAGTTTCATCGTGGTGCATTACGCAGGGCCTGTGAGGTATAACACTGCAGGTCTGGTGGAGAAGAACAAGGTGAGGGCTTTGCTGTAGCCTGTGGGGGCCTGGGTGAGATGAGATGGTGAGTCATTACATACATAACAGTTTCCCATCATGCATCTTCTCTCTCCTGATCGTCCTCCCAGAATCTAGGATCACTGTCTTGGGCCTACCTGCCTGAGGTTTCTGCTGATCCACATGTGTTAGACCAGTTCTCTGTGTCTCTGGTCATCTAGTGGACTAGCTTTTCTCTGGGACTCAGGCCCTGCCCAACCCTGGAAGCCCTGTCTTCTGGAGGAGGGGTGTGGGGGTAGTGGGCCTGTGGGCAGTCCCAAGCAACTCTACCTGCACTCACCTGCTGCCTTTGCCCTTTCCCAATAGGACCCCATCCCCCCTGAGCTGACCACACTCTTGCAGCAATCCCAGGACCCCCTGCTCAAGGTGCTGTTTCCTAGTAATCCCGAAGAAAAATCCCAGGAGGGACCCTCTGGCCAGAGCAGGACCTCCGTGTTGACCGTGGTGTCCAAGTTCAAGGTGGGTCTAGAGGTGCTGATGTGAGAAGTTCATGTTCACTCCCTGTCTCACCAGTGGTTACTAAGTGCCTGCTAGGATTAGTGCTGTTGGCTGGGGAGCATTGGTGAGCCAAGTAGACATGGTTCTGGTCTGCACAGTTTATAGTCCAGTGTGGAAGACAGAGACGTGAAACAGACAAACTACCAGGTGTAAGTGGGCCTGCGAGTGACACAGTGGAGGTCCCTTACCGCTGCCACTAGGGAGAGCAATATTGACATGAGTCTCTGTTCCTGGTTCTCCAGCTTCCTGCTCAAATTCTTCCCTTGGCTAGAGTAGATTTGTCACTTCTTCCAATATCTTATGCTTTCTACTGTCTCAGCCCTTGCTCAGAATGCTCTTCACCCTCTCACCCCTTAACTTCACCATCACTCCTACCCACACCACTTTTCATAGTTTATTCCTTCCATCCTTCAAATCTCAGCTTTATATCACCCCTTTGATGAAGAACTCTAAGAAAACCCAGGTTTGATTAGCAGTTTTCTGTCACGGTAGCAGACATATCACTGAGGCATGTTCAACACCCACATGGCCACTTAGGGTCTGAACTCCAGGACAGCAGCAGACTGCTTGTATCTAGCCCTGCCACAGTTTGCAGCACACAGAAGGGGTTATAATAGCTGCTGCCTCAATGAATGGCAGGGGAACTGTGAGATTTTTATCTACTAGGAAGATTGCTTTAGTAAGGAGGGTAGATGGGGGAGGAGCCTGAGACCAGGTACTGGGGGACCAGTCAGATAGAAGGCCACTGGAGGGAGAGGGGAAGGGTGCTTTGGTCACATTCAGTAAGAGCCTCTAGTGGTTATACCCAAGGCACATGAGGATCCTGGTTTCTGCCTAGGAGGGCTGGAGGAGCTTTAATCAACCACTACTCAGGGCCCAGCTAATGGCCAAGGCAGCCCCTTCCCTGCCTGACCGCATAGCCTTTCCCCTCTGCAGGCCTCCCTGGAGCAGCTCCTGCAGGTCCTGCACAGCACCACGCCTCACTACATTCGCTGCATCAAGCCCAACAACGAGGGCCAAGCACAGACCTTCCTCCAAGAGGAGGTAATTAATACGGGGCCAAAGCTGCTTTACACGGACCCTGCTTTGCCATGGTCCTGAAGGGATACACAGAGGAACCATCAGCCCCAATGGAGTAACCCAAGTGCTCTCTTAGGCTTGGCCTGTCTCCCGTGCTCTAGCAGGGCAGTCAGGCATGGGCTTGTGGTCTGTGTGCTGCTCAGTAGCTTAGCCAAGGAGACAGATTGGAACTTCAGACCATCTTCTACATGAAGCCATGTACCCTAGCACGAGACTGAAGCTGCCCAGAAGAATGAGCATCTTTTGCAATTAGCTGAAAGTCTGTGTCACTTTACAGCACATGTACAATGAGGCTCTTTCTGACTGGAGATTAAGTTTTGTTTTAATTTGCACAAAAGAACCCCGTGGTGAGCAGCTGCATTCTGCTCCTTTACCAGGCTCTGAGAAATATGGATGAGATGTGGGTACAGAGGATGCTGAAGGGTGTCCTACAATCACTGGTATATGTGGCCTTGGGGTTTATAGCCAAGATCATTCTACCTTGGTTGAGGTTATGGGAGAATCTTCACAATATAACCTTCCCTGCCTCTGAGCCATGAATCACTCTATTGTCCTCAAAAAAAAAAAAAAAAAATTGAAATTTGGTTCAATTTCACTGATATAGGAAGTAATGAGTCACAGCCAGGACCATTCCTTGCCTCAGAAGCCATGCATCCGATAAGAAGTACTTGGGTACTTCCAGTTAGCAGGGAGATTGCTTCACGTTCCCTTGATTTATCACTGCCCTAAGGAGTGTACCCCACCAGCCCCAGCCTTTGGAGAGGTTGCAGGTCTACCTTGGCCAGGGCCTTTACAACAGAAATGACATTTCTGGCCTGCTGGCCCCCATGCTGCAGGTGCCTACTCTTCCTCCCCACCATTGCAGGTCCTGAGCCAGCTAGAGGCCTGTGGCCTCGTGGAGACCATCCACATCAGTGCTGCCGGCTTCCCCATTCGGTGAGTGGGGCAGATTGCTGTGGGGACAAGGCCAGAGCCAGAGTGGAGCTTGGGACTCAGGCCAGACAAGACCCAAAGCAGAATGTGGAGATGAAGTGATAAGCAGGTCTGCAGAAGTCAACTTGGAACTTAAAGGACTGCACCCATTCATTATTGTCTACCCCTGTGTCTCAGGCACTGTTTCTGATAATCTGTCAGTGAATAAGGATATTCACTGTTAGAGCATTCATTATTATGGAAACAAGAAAAATAAGTATAAAGAATAATCAGAGCTCAGAAAGAAATACTCTTAGTGGGATTAACAGGAGAGGCTCAGGCTGATCAAGAAAGGCCCTCTCTGAGGAGTTTAAGTCTATAGGAAGGGAGGGAGCCAGCCTGGGAAGATATGGCAGAGGGGAGGATATTCCAGAGGGAACAGCAACCACAAAGTGCCTTGTAGGCCATGCAAGGACTGCAGTTTATGCTGAGCATAGTGAAAGCTGCTGAACGTTATCAGGAGGGGTTTGGGTGACCTCATTTGTATTTTAAGAAGATCCCTATGGCTATTCCATGGCAGTTGTTCAGGCTTTAAAGAAGGAGCTGATTAAAGAGACTACAGCACATGTCCATTCAGGCAAGCGTGGTGGCTTGGACAGCAATGAAGATGAAGAGGAGTGAGTAGAACTGGAGAAGGGTTTGCAACAGAAAGAGTAGGACTGACCATGGGTGCTGGCAGGGTGCAGCCAACAACGTCCAGGCTTCTGGCTCAGGCAGTGGATGGCCAGGGGGACAGTGGCCTGAGAAGGGATGATGGGGTGGAGGGGCAGGCATTCTCTTAAGGTCTGGTAAGGTTGAGGTGGCCATGATTTAGGCTTGGGGCTCAAGCACACTCCTGATAAGGTCCTTCACCACAAGCAAAAAGGAAATTACCAGGAGAAACAGGGGAATCTGAGAGCACACCCAAGGAGTTCTCACATCTAGAGAGAGGGTAGAGGATGAGAAAGCAACTAAGACGACTTAGAAGGAGTCATAGGTGACGGAGAAAAGAGGATTGTAGCTGTCCTGGAGGCTGAGAGCACTCTACAGAAAGGGGTCAGCAGGGTCACTAAGAGGGACATGGAGCACTGACCACTAGCTAGTTTGGTGACATGGTATTGCTGATGGCTGTGACAGGAGCCACACTGATGTAGTGTTAGGGACAGAAACCAGACTCAGGGGGGCTGAGAAGTTATTGGGAGGAACTACAGATGTCAAGCTTCATCACCTGTTTATAGAGAAAATGTTGCCATGGAGGGGAACAGAGAAATGAATATTAGTGAAGGAGACTGGAGTCAGAGTGGACCAATTGGAGAGGTGACTGAGCACATGAATAGGATGGGAATGATCAGTATCTGGAGAGAGGCCCAGGAACCCTTTTGGAAGGAAACAGGCTGCAAAATGCAGCGATTAAAAGGGCAAGATGGTTTTCCTTGGGATGCCAAGGCAGCTGGAAGAACAAACCCAGCTTAAAATGGTCTCCACTAGGGCTTATAATTCTTTATAGCTTAAGGTAATACCTGGACACATCCCAAAGTTTATGGGCAGTTAATTTAAAAAGTACTGGCAAAGACCCTTGAGGGACAGGAGGAAAAATGGAACTATTAAGCTTTATACTAGGAAAACCCCTGAAACTGTCTCAAACATGGGGAACTCCCAGGCTGGTGGGCTGAGCTCTTGATCTTGAAGCTTTCTTTTGTGAAGCTTATTTCTGTAGTGGAGAACCTAAACCTAACATAGTTATGCCTAAGAATTACTTCCAGAAGACCTCTTTTGTTGCTCAGATGTGGCCTTTCTCTCTAAGCGCAACTCTGCAAGGAAAATTAGTGCCTTCCCCCTACATGGGACATGACATCCCAGGGTAAAAGTCTCCCTGGCAACATGGGACATGACTCCCAAGGGTAAGCCTTGTGGAATCAGCAATGCCTTCTTGACCAAAAGGAGGTAAAGAATTGTAATAAAATAAGGTATCAGTGGCTGAGAGAGGTCAAATAGAGTCGAGAGGGTACTGTGGAGGCTACTCTTATGCAAGCTTCAGCTGGTTATTGCTAATTACTGCAGTTTGCCGAATTCCAAACAAAACCATTCCTGTTAGCCCTGAAGAACACCTCGGGCTGTATCTGAGATTCTACAAAGTTTCACATACTAAGATTATGTTCCAGAAACTTATAACCTCCAGATAGGTTCCTGGGTCAGATAAGTCCTGAAACCCAGATGGGCCAGCCTCTCCAGATCATCTGGTTCCATCCCCCTATCCCATATTTTTGACATCCCCTTCCAACATGGAAAAAGTTAGAATAGGCAAAACCCTAAAGAGTGGGAGAAAAATCAAAGGTGATGGTGGAGTTATACAGAGAAGGTAGGGTTTAACAAATTAGTACGATTGCTGAATTATATTGATACTTCTTTTAGTCTCCAGTATCTTCGAACAGCTAGAAGTAAAAAACTAAAATTATGGAATTGTTACCCACACCAAACTCTGAAATCTGTTCTATAATGACTTGTTACAATGTTTTTGAAATTTATTGCTTTTTCATACATATATTTTATTATGAAAATATTTAAGAAGAAAAAAGATAAAGAAGAGGGGAAAAAAGGGAAGGAAAGATGGAGGGAAAGGAGAAATAAAGAAAAAATTTTTAAGAAAAGGTCTCCACTGGCTCCCTGCTGAGTGAATCTAGAAACCCCTTGGAACACCATCATGTCACTGCATGGGACACTCAGAAAAGCACCTCACAGGGTTGTTGAGCAGATGAAAAGGGTATTTTCTGTTAAGCCCTGAGCATTCATGCCGGGCTCATAGATGAAGTCACTTCATTCTCTTCTCTTACCTGCTTTGGCTTCCAGGGTCTCCCACCGGAACTTTGTGGAACGATATGAACTGCTACACAGGCTCCGTCCTCACAGATTCTCTGGCCTCCACAGCCCATCTCCTGCCAAAGGACACTCAGGTGAGTGGGGGGCCATTCATTCAGGTGTTAGTTATTCATTCAGCCAAGGTTCACTAAGGACCGCTCCTGTGCCCCCTTAGGGCTGGGGTTTAAAGATGAATAAAACAAAGCCCTGCCCTCCTGGTTTAGGGGAAACAGACTAAAAAGAGACAAACCATTGCAGAACATGGAAAGGCAGAGCTATGAACATGATGTTGTGGGTAATGCTGGGGAGGTGGCAGTCAGGGAAGGTTTCCTGGAAGAGGAGTGACTTAAGTTGGATTAGCCAGGTGAAGGCATTCCACACAACAGATCATCTAAGTAGAGGCCTTGAAGCTGCCCCTGACTAATTCTGCCCAGGCCATCCAGCATTGCTGACGCCTAAGGGCAGAGATGGTGGGAGGTGAGGCTTGAGTGCCTGACAGGGCCTAGGCCAAGGAACCTGGACTTCACTCTCTGGGCAGATGAAGGAACTGTGGGTGAGGGAGGGGTGACTCCATCCACCTCATGCTCTTTGGAGACCACTCAGGGCCCCATGGAGGACCATGGGACTGAGGCAAGACCGAGGAGGGACACTGCTAAATTGGCTGGGGAAGAGAGAAGCTGAAGTAGGACAATCTGAAAAATTTTTCAGAGGAGAAATTGGTCAGATTTGGTGCATGTTGATTAATTGGAGAGGAGAGGAGAGAATGAACTAGGCCTGGCCTGTGGGGAAAAGAGGAGGTTGACAGATAGTAGGAAACTGATGAGTCCTTCTGTGGCCAGGCTGGAGCTCTAGGGACCCTTCCACATGGAGGTGTCCATAGAGTACTCGGGCAGGTTTTGAACGCAAAGGAAAGGTCTGGTCTGGGACCACAATCTGGGGGTTGTGGGTCTGAGAGCTGAAGCTGTGGGAGGGAATGATGAAGCTCCGGGTCAGGTGGAGGGAGGAGCCAGAACCCTCCAGTCTGCAGGACCCCAGCCTGCCGGCAGCTGTTGCCTCCAGGTTACCTGTCCATCACCACCCCACCCCAAAACAGCCTGACTCTGGAACCCATCAAGCCCTGTTGACAGTTCTGCTTTATTTTTTCTCCCACCTTGGGTATTTGTCACTTTCCTCTCACCCTCTCTTCTCTCTCCTCCCCTCTTCTCTCCGTGGTTTGCTTTACTTTCTACCTCTTGCCCAAAGCCTCTGTCCTCTGGTCGTAATGGATTTTGGTGCTGTTTCTTACCTGTGGCGTCTCCTTTGGCAGCCTCTGTCTCCAGAGAGGCACTGGGCGGCTAAAAGTGGTCTGAGCCCTCAGGTAAATCTTCCCTCTGCAGGAGTCTACCCTGTACCATGCGGGAAGGAAGGCAGTGGGACCCCCTTAGCTTTCATAGGACTGAGATTTATCTTTTTTTTCTCCATATGTGGTGGGGAGTGAAGGGTAGGAGTTGAGGGAGTGGTGTGTTCACCCGGTTTAGCCCTTAAGATTTCTGGGCCTTGGAAACAAATACTGGCTGAGCAGACTGGGATTCTAGGTTGGAATCAGTCGCTCTATCAGGATCAGGTACTGTTTGCCAGTCTACCCAAGGGGGACCCACAGGAATGGAGGCTGCAGGGTGCTCGAGGGCACAGATGAAAGAGGGACTCCAAGGCTCCTCAAAATAGCCAGGGATGGCCCCAAGCTCTGGGGACATAGCAGGGTCACCTCTGGCCTTCCCTCTCCAAAGGGAAGGACCTGAAAATGGTTAGAGGTAAGAGAGGGCCATGGATGGTTGGGGAGACCAGAGCCATTTGCTTAAGGCCAGGAGAGGGGGAGACTCTCAGAAGCACGTAGAGATCACCAGGCACTGATGGGCCCTTGTCTCCCGTCTCTCAGGAGGGTCTCCCCATGCCAAGGAGGCCATGCTGCAACCTCTTCTCCAGGACATTCTCCACATATTGCCAGCTCTCACTGAGGCAGCAGCCACTCCTGGTGACCCTGCTGAGGCCATGCCAGCCCCAGTGCACTGTGGCAGGACCAAGGTGTTCATGACTGATGCCATGGTAAGCTGGTTTGGGGATGAAGAGTGGAGATTACAGAGGCCAGCTGCATGCTCGCCTGAACAAAACAGGTCTGGGCCAGCCCCAGGGCAGAGTAAGAAGGGGATGAGGACCTCAGTGGATGCTCCTTTCCCAGCTGGAGCTTCTGGAACGTGGGCGTGCCCAGGTGCTGGAGCAGTGTGCCCGCTGCATTCAGGATGGTTGGAGGCGACACCGGCACCGCAAACAGGAGAGGCAGAGACAGGCTGCCGTGCTCATCCAGGCAGGTAGGAGAGGGTGGGCTGGTGAGGACCAGGGCCCGGGGTGCACAGGCATCTTTCCAGACCAGCACAGGCCTCGATCAGCTGCTACTCTCTGATGCTGAACTCATTGAGTCTCCATGTACCAAAGCTCACTGTGTCCCAGTATTGGTATGGCAACCTAGAATTCCAGTTCCCTGTTCATCTCACCCAGAGCATCCCTCCAGAATTTGGCAACAACTAGACCACACCACAAATAAAGAGCTCTACAGACTACAGATACATATGCTAACATATCGTTTTTGCTTTATGACAAATCATAACCTGCCAGGCTCCAGGGCCTGGAATGAGTTTACAGAAAAGGTAAAAATTAGTGACTTCATTCATCAAAAAGATTTATGAACCAACATGTACATAGCCACAGCAGTCTTGTTTTGAAAAATAGATTAGAAACAAACCAAATATCTGACAGGGGTGGGGTAATGGCTAAATGATGGAGTATCCTGTGACATGCTTTTGAAGCTGAGAAGTTTTTAAAGAATGTTTTAAATTTAATGGGAAACCACTTCCAATAAGGTGTTGCAAGCCTGGATACCAAATTATACATCACTTTTGTAAAGTACGTGTTTGTATAGAAGGTGTGAAAGTTATATTAGGAAATACTGTAAAATCATCTGGGTTGCTGTACTAACAGGTGGTTTATATATTGGGCTTTCAATTTCTAATTTTTCAGAATACAAACATTTTTTAATGTAAATTGCTCTTTTTCTGAATATGATTGTGCCAGAGTCAGAAAATGATGAAATTAAGAGAAGGAAATGAAAATTCCCACATGATCAGTCCACCACCCAGTGGTTTTCACACTTAACAGTGTTTTGGTATCATCATGGACTTGTGAAGTAAGCAAGCAAATTAAATAGGGGATTTCCAAAAAATAGAGAGAGAGATGATTTTGAAGGTGCAGACAATTCAGACCTCTTCTGTTTCAGGAGCATGTGCCCCGGACTGAGGCTGAGGGGGTAGGGGAGACTGCTGGCCTCTCAGCCTCTCCCAGATCCTTGTCCCTTCACAGTAGGGAGGTACCTCCGAGCCTGTGCTGGCTTAAGGAATGTTTTTTAAAAGTCAATTTTGCTTTAGAACTTTACATAGTAGTACAAGGTAGCCATTCATTGAAAAAGTATACATTTCAGAGATTTACAATTCTAGTGTCACTGCAGAAACAGGTTACCCACAGCTCTAGAAATATTTTCTTTCTCTTTTCTGTTTCTGGGCAAACTGCTTAGCCACTCGCTCCTGGTTAACTCGGAAACGCATCCAAAGACTACACGCAGCTGCCACGGTCATCAAGCGTACCTGGCAGAAGTGGAAAGTGAGTATCTAGCTCATGAAATTGGGGGGCAATGGATGAAGATTTGGGTTCCAGACGGACCCATGTTGGAATGCTGGTTATGCCCCTGCTGGGTGGGTGGCTCAGCCTCTCTGAGCGTCGTGTACCTCTGGTATAAAATGGGCAGACCACCACCTACACTGCAGGGCTGTTGGGAAGGTAAAAGATTGCGCAGGCAATTGGGAATATGCTAAAAGCCACTGAGCTGTATACTTTTTAAAAGGGTAAATTTTATGGTTTCTGAATTCTCTCTCAATAAAGCTTTTTTTTCTAAAGTAGCACATGTAAGGACTATGCACAGATCCAGGCAGGCTGCTGTTGCTGTCTTTGGCACGAAGAAGTACTGCTACAGGGAACCAGCCTAATTTTCAAGGCTTCAGGCTGTTCGCAGCCCGGTGCCCTTCCGATTACCTTGATAAGTTGATATATTAAAGATGGTTCTGGTTTCCAGTTTCCATTAAAAGGGGTAGATAAATCTAAAACTCTGTTTTCTTTTTAAGGTTAGAATGGCCTTCCTTGCTTCTAAAGAACTGGATGGTGTAGAAGAAAAACACTTGTCTCAAGCTCCTTGTTCCTTGCACTCTACTCCACTGTCCCTGGTGCAGACCAGGCTTCTGGGGGCAATAACCCACCTCTGGCCCCTGGGACTGGTCCTGGCCAACGCGGCTGTGGGTATACGTGGCTTTCAGAGGAAACTCGTGGTCCAGGCCTGCCTCCAGCTCCCTTCAGGCAGCCCCAGTGGGTTCACTGTCCAGAGAGCACAACATGATCAGGCTGGGGTCACGTCCATCCGAGCGCTGCCTCAGGTAGGTTGTGTGTGACAAGATGCTGGTCCTGCCCCACCACAGCTTCGGGTCCTTCACACCCCCCTAGAAGAGGCGGGTGGCAAAGCCTAGGAGTCCACAGGAGAGGAATAGGACTGAGACTGGTACAAGAGCCACTGTTATAGAAAAGAAGTATGCACTTGTGAATTTGGATTATTTCCACCATTAAGGCTGGGAATTTTTCACTTTTTAAAATCTGCCTCTGGGTACACAGGTGGTTCAGTGATAGAATGCTCGCCTTCCATGTGGGAGACCTGGGTTCGATTCCTGGATGATGCACACACATACACACACAACCCGCCCCCCCTCCAAATCTGCCACTAAGTGCCTAGGGGTGCCTCACCTGTCTCACACTGAATGAACCTCAAATTTTATATGTAAATACAACCTTGGATTTTGCCACTGTTTTAGGATAAGGATAAAAAATGTTGATTGACTCCGCCCTGCTACTGCTGTGACCTACACTGGAATATGTTTTGCCTATAACTCTGGTGTTTCTAGCATTTACTCTTCAGGCCCTGGTGGTACCCCTAGGAGCTAGGACTAAGCTTAGCTGTATCTCTCTCCCTAGGGTTCGATGAAATTTCACTGCAGAAAGTCTCCACTGCGCTATGCTGACATCTGCCCTGAACCTTCACCTGATAGTGTTACAGGCTTTAACCAGATTCTGCTGGAAAGACACCGGCTGATCCAAGTGTGAGCTCTTCTTACCCACTTGCTCACCTGGCTGGGTGATCCTTGGTGCCTTTGTTCCTAGAAGGCCTTTTCCTGCCAGCTGCCTTGCCAAAGATGCTTAGTCAACACACAGTTGCCAAACTGTTCTCACAGCATCTACAAGTGGACCTGAATGTGCAACGGCTCCAGCCTCAGAGCCAGGGGTGCAAAAGCTGGTGCAAACCAAGATCAAGAAATCTCAGGGCTATGAAGAATGTCAAATTTCACTACACTCACAAAAGGCAACCCAGCAGTAGACAGGACTGTCCCAGAGTGTTAGCTGTCACTAGAGCTGAGCAATCTGATTCTCCACAAGCATTCAGGCAGCCTAAAATTGGTTATAAAATTTGAGCTAGGAGAAAATTTTCATTTAGTTCCTTTAATGAAACCTTAATATTTAACAAGTGGAGTAAATCATAAAACAAGAATGAAACAGTGCAATGTACAACAGAATGTCTTGATTTTATTTAATAACAAAGCTTTTAATTCACATGGGTATAAAAGTTGGTAAATATCAGACATAAATATTATCTTAACTGTTCTTAAAATAAAACACTTAGGAACAACCACATGAATTTCAAGTTTTCTCTCCATAAAGGATTTGTGACTTTGAGTTCTTTCATTTGCCTAAAACATGAGTCCAGAGTCCACCCTGAAGACTTACTGCATAACACAGGTTTATGTCACCTGTCTCTGCTTAGGGCTCCAGCAGGGCCTCTTCCCACACGAGCTGGTCTCTTGAGAGGAGGGGACAGGCTTTGGGAGTCAAGCACATGCTTCAGCAAAACAGCACAATAATCTTAATCTTAAGAAGACTCATTCTGGACTGGTTCCACAATACTTAAACAGCAGTCTGCAAACTCCACAAACAAGGGTTCTTGCATATAAGCTCTCATGAGCTTTGCTTTGTTGTCCCCCTGATCGAGGCTGATCATCAACTGTCGAAGGTGTGGATTGAGCAATAAGCTTCTTAATGTTGCAGATTCCCCTTAAAAATTAACAACAAAAAGCCAATGTGAGTTTTAAGTTTTAAGAATATTCTGGTGCATAGCTGGAAGCTAAATGTTTTAAATCATAACCTGAAAGGATGTTCCATCCCCTTAACCTTTTAACTCAGAAGTTAACCCAATGCTTCACATATAAACAACTGAGATCAGGAATATTAAATGATATCCAATTTTAAATGCAATAAGACTCCTGTTCTTGATATGTGTAAATATTGTAACCTCATGCCACTTCAGGTAGAGACAAATGTTTTGTCAGCACAAGTACAATAAAACTGATGGACCCCTAGCTAGGCTAAAAAAAAAGAGAAGATGGAAATAAACAAGATCAGAAATGAGAAGGTCATAACCATGGATCCTGAAGAAATTTTTAAAATCCTAAGAGAATAGGATTTTTATTTTTGGTAACTATATGCCAAAAACTAGACAACTTACACATTTTAAAACTTTGTGTGAGACTAAGCAAAAAATGTTTATTTGGTACAAAATGTTTATTTGGTACAAAATATTTTGAATAGTGCAGTTCTTAATATAACTTATGTGGACAGCTTAATTGAACATCATAAGTACATGAAACCTTAAGTAGGGCATGAGATTTTGTACGTTTGTCCAGAGCGATGCCTCAATAAATCCCAGAGTGATTTGAACAGTGAATAAAGTATTTGCAAAGTCCCCTTCAGGGAATGGTGAGAAAGGGGGAAAATTCAACTTCCCCAAGTGGAGAATTCTTGATATTCTCACAAGCAGTGGGGACAACCAAAGCAAGAGGCTGAACCCCTAATCTTGGAGTTTGTTCATGTAAAACTTAACCCTGCAAAGGTTAAAATTAGGCCTAAGAGTCACCCCCAAGAGAACCTCTTTTGTTGCTCAGATGTGGCCTCTCTCTCAGCCAAAATGACAAGCAAACTCACGGACCTCCCCCTCTACGTGGGACATAACTCCCAGGGGTATGGACCTTCCTGGCAACATGGGACAGAAATCCTAGACTGAGCTGGAACGCAGCACCAAGGGATTGAGAAAACTTTCTCGACCGAAAGGGGAGAGGAGAGAAATGAGACAAAATAAATAAAGTCAATAGCTGAGAGATTACAAACAGTCAAGAGGCTATCCTGGAGATTATTCTTACACATTATATAAATATCACCTTTTTAGTTTAGGTGTAATGGAGAGGCTGGAGGGAACTGCCTGGAAATGTAGAGCTGTGTTCCAGTAGCCATGTTTTTTGAAGATGACTGTATAATGATATAGCTTTCGCAATGTGACTGTATGATTGTGAAGACCTTGTGTCTGATGCTCCTTTTATCTACCTTATGGACAGATGAGTAAAACATGATTAAAAATAAATACATAATAGGGAGAACAAATGTTAAAATAAATTTAGTAGATTGAAATGCTAGTGATCAATGAAAGGCAGGGGGGTAAGAGGTATGGTATGTGTGATTTTTTTTGTTTTTATTTTTCTGAATCGATGCAAATGTTCTAAGAAATAATTATGATGATGAATATACAACTATGTGATGAAAAAAAAAAAGAAAAAAACCAGACAACTTAGATGAAATGGACAAATTCCTAGAAACACATGGATTTCTACTGACTTAAGAAGAAATAGAAGATTTCAACAAACCAATTACAAGTAAAGAGATTCAGTCAGCTATCAAAACCCTTTCCACAAGAAAGCCCAGGACCAGATGGCTTCACCGGGGAATTTTTTTTTTTTTTAACTTTTTTATTAATTAAAAAACTTAACAAAAGAACATTAAAATATCATTCCATTCTACATATACAATCAGTAATTCTTAATATTATCACATAGTTGTATATTCATCATTTCTTA
>PVIY010033879.1:0-27645 GCA_004026745.1 Myrmecophaga tridactyla | reverse complement strand
ATGGAGGAAAATATCACTGAAAATTTCCCAACTCTTATGAAAGACTTAAAATTACAGATGCAAGAAATGTAGTGTACCCCAAACAGAGTAGATCTGAAAAGACGCACTCCAAGACACTTACTAATCAGAATATCAGAGGACAAAGAACAAAAGAGAATCTTGAAAGCAGCAAGAGAAAAGCAATCCATCACACACAAGGGAAACCCAATAAGACTATGTGTAGATTTCTCAGCAGAAACCATGGAGTGAGAAGACAGTGGGAAGATTTATTTATTTATTTATTTATTATTATTATTATTTTTTGCATGCAGACATGGGGAATCGAACCCAGGTCTCCAGCATGGCAGGCGAGAGCTCTGCCTGCTGAGCCACAATGGCCGGCCCAGGAAGATATATTTAAATTACTAAAAGATAAAAACTGCCAACCAAGAATTCTATATCCAGCAAAATTGTCTTTCAAAAATGAGGGGGAAATTAAAACATTTTCAGACAAAAAATCACTGAGAGAATTCTTGACCAAGAGACCAACTCTACAAGAAATACTAAAGGGAGCACTAGAGACAGATATGAAAAGACAGAAGAGAGAAGTGTGGAGAAGAGTGTAGAAAGGAAGACTATGAGTAAAGGTAAAATGAAGAAAAATTAGATATGACATATAAAATCCAAAAGGCAAAATGTTAGAATAAAGTACTACTGGTACAGTAATGCCACTAAATGTTAATGGATTAAACTCCCCTATCAAAAGACATAGATTGGCAGAATGGATTAAAAAACAGGACCCATCTATATGTTCTCTACAAGAAACACATCCTAGACCCAAGGATAAACATAGGTTGAAAGTGAAAGGTTGGGAAAAGATATTTCATGTAAATAACAATCAAAAAAGAGTAGAAGTAGCTTTACTAATATCCAACAAATTAGACTTCAAATGTAAAACAGTTAAAAGAGACAAAGAAGGATACTATGTATTAATAAAAGGAACAATTCAGCAAGAAGATGTAACAATCATAAATATTTATGCATTGAGCCAGAATGCCCCAAAATACATGCAGCAAACACTGAAAAGAGAAATAGACACATCTATCATTAACAGTAGGATACTACAATTCTACACTCTCATCAATGGACAGAACATCTAGACTGAGGATCAATAAAGAAACAGAAAATTTGAATAATACAATGAATGAGCTAGACTTAAAAGACATTTATAGAACATTACACCCCACAACAGCTGGATATACCTTTTTTTCAAGTGCTCATGGATCATTCTCAAGGATAGACCATATACTGGTTCACAAAGCAAGTCTCAATAAATTTAAAAAGATTGAAATCATATAAAACACTTTCTCTCAGATCATAAAGGTATGAAGTGGGAAATCAATAATAGAGTGTCAGAAAATTCACAAATGTGTTGAGGCTAAACAACACACTCTTAAACAACCAGTGGGTCAAGGAAGAAATTACAAGAGAAATCAGTAAATATCTCGAGGCAAATGACAATGAAAACACAGCATATCAAAACTTATGGGAAACACCAAAGGCAGTGCTAAGAGGGAAATTTATTGCCTTAAATGCCTATGTCAAAAAGAAGAAAGGGAAAAAATTCAGGAATTAACTGTCAACTTGGAAGATGTAAAGAAATAACAGCAAACTAACCCCAAAGTAAACAAAAGGAAAGATTAGAGCAGAAATAAATGAAATGGAGAACATGAAAACAATTGAGAAAATCAACAGAACCAGAAGTTAGCAAGATTGACAAAAAGAAGAAGAGAGAGGATGCAAATAAATAAGATCAGAAATGGAAGAGGAGACGTAACCACTGACCCCACAGAAATAAAGGAAGTAATGACAGAATACTATGAACAACTTTATGCTAATAAATACAACAATGTAGATGAAATGGACAATTTTCTGGAAAGATATGAACACCAACTTTGGCTCGAGAAGAAATAGATGACCTCAACAAACCAATCACAAGTAAAGAAATTGAATCAGTCGTTAAGAAGCTCCTCAAAAAGAAAAGTCCAGGAACAGATGGCTTTACATGTGAATTTCTATGAAATATTTGAGAAAGAATTAGCACAAATCCTGCTCAAACTCTTCAAAAAATTGAATAGGAGGGAAATCTACCTAACTCATTCTATGAAGCCAAAATCACCCTCATACCAAAGCCAGACAAAGATATTACAAAAACAGAAAACTACAGACCAATCTCTCTAATGAATATAGACGCAAAAATCCTCAACAAAATTCTAGCAAATCGAATCCAGCAACACATTAAAAGAATTATACATTATGACCAAGCAGAATTCATCCCACATATCAAGGATGGTTCAACATAAGAAAAGCAATTAATGTAATATACCATATCAACAAATCAAAGCAGAAAAACCACACGATCATCTCTATTGATGAGAAAAAGCATTTGACCAAATTCAACATCCTTTCCTGTTGAAAACATTTCAAAGGATAGGAATAGAAGGGAAGATCCTCAAAATGATGAAGGGAATATAGGAAAAACCCACAGCTACCATCATCCTCAATGGGGAAAAATTGAAAACTTTCTCCCTAAGATTAGGAACAAGACAAGGATGTCCACTATCACCACTGTTATTCAACATTGTGTTGGAAGTTCCAACCAGAGCAATTAGACAAGAAAAAGAAATACAAGGCATCAAAATTGGAATGGAAGAAGTAAAACTCTCAGTGTTTGCAGATGATATGATACTATATGTCAAAATCCCTGAAAAATCCACAGCAAAACTATTAGAGCTAATAAATGAGTACAGCAAAGTGGCAGGTTACAAGATCAACACTCAAAAATCTGTTGTGTTTCTATACACTAGTAATGAGAAATCTGAGGGGGAAATCAAGAAAAGAATTTCATTTAGAATTGCAAACAAAAGAATAAAATATTTAGGAATAAATTTAACTGAAGAAACAAAAGATCTACACAAAGAAAACTCCAAGAAATTGTTAAAAGAAATCACAGGAAGCCCAAATAAATGGAAGGGAATATCATGTTCATGGATTGGAAAATTAAATATAGTTAAGATGTCAATTCTATCTAAATTGATTTACAGATTCAATGCAATACCAATCAAAATCCCAACAACTTACTCTTCAGAAATAGAAAAACCAATAACCAAATTTATCTGGAAGAGCAGGATGCCCCGAATAGCTGAAAGTATCCTATGAAAAAAAATGATGTTGGAAGTCTCATGCTACCTGAGTTTAAGGCATATTATGAAGCGACAGTGATCAAAACAGCATGGTATTGGCATAAAGATTGATATGTTGTCCAATGGAGTCAAATAGAATGTTCAGATATAGACCCTCTCATCTATGGACAATTGATCTTTGATAAGGCAGTCAAGCCAACTCATCTGGGAGAGAACAGTCTATTCAATAAGTGGTGCCTAGAGAACTGGATATCCATACGCAAAAGAATGAAAGAGGACCCATATCTCACACCCTATACAAAAGTTAACTCAAAATGGATCAAAGACCTAAACATTTGAACTAAGACCATAAAACTGTTAGAAGAAAATATAGGGAAATATCCTATAAATCTTATACTTGGAGGATTGCTCTTCAAAGCAAGAGCATTGAAGAAATAAATAAATAAATGGGAACTCCTCAAAATAAAACACTTTTGTGCATTCAAGAACTTCTACAAGAAAGTAGGAAGACTACATAATGGGAGGCAATATTTGGAAATGACATATCAGATAAAGGTCTAGTATCCAGAAAATATAAAAAGATTTTTCAACCGAATAACAAAAAGACAGACAACCCAATTACAAAATGAGCAAAAGACTTGGGCAGACACTTCTCAGAAGAGGAAATACAAATGGCCAAAAGGCACATCAAGAGATGCTCAACTTCCCTGGCTATTAGAGAAATGCAAATCAAAACCACAATGAAATATCATCTCATACCCACCAGAATGGTCATTATCAATAAAACAGAAAATGACAAGTGCTGGTGAGGATGTGGAGAAAGAGGCACACTTATCGACTGTTAGTGGGAATGTCAAATTGAACAACTGCTGTGGAAGGCAGTTTGGTGGTTCCTCAAAAAGCTAAATATAGAATTGCCATATGACCAGGCAATACCATTCCTAGGTATCTACTCAGAGGACATGAGGGTAAGGACCCAAATGGACATTTGCACACCAATGTTTATAGCAGCATTATTTACAATTGCGAAGAGATGGAAACAACCAAAATGTCCATCAACAGACAAGTGGCTAAACAAACTATGGTATATGCATATGATGGAATATTATGCATCTGTACACAGTATAAGATTATGAAGTATGTAACAACATGGATGGACCTTAAGGACATTATGCTGAGTGAGATTAGCCAGAAACAAAAGAACAAATACTGTATGGGCACACTGATATGAACTGACATTAGTAAATGAAATTAGAGAATTTCATTGGTAACAGAGACCATCAGGATGTAGAAATAGGGTAAGATATTGGGTAATTGGAGTTGAAGGAATACAGATTGTGCAATAGGACTGAATGTAAAAACTGAGAAATGGACAGCACAATGCTACCTAACTGTATTAGAAGTATGTTAAAACACTGAATGAAGCTGAATGTGAGAATGATAGAGAGAGGAGGGCTGGGGGCACAAATGAAATCAGAAAGAAAGATAGACAATAAAGATTGAGATGGTATAATCTAGGAATGCCTAGAGTGTATAATGATAGTGACTAAATGAATAAAATTATAAAATGTTTTTGCATGAGGAAGAACAAAGGAATGTCATTACTGCAGGGTATTGAAAAATATGGTAATTAGTATTTTAAAATTTCAACTTATGTGTGAGATTAAAGAAAAAAATGTTTATTTGCTACAAAATTTAAATTTTGACCAGTGCATTCCCTAATATAACTTATTTAGACAGCTTAATTAAACACCATAAGTACATGTAACCTTGAGTAGGACATGAGATTTTGTTGGTTTGTCCAGAGTGATGCCCCGATAAATCCCAGAGTGATTTGAACAGTGAATAAAAAAGCACTTGCAAAGTCCCCTTCAGGAAATGGTGAGAACAGGGGAAAAGTCAATTTCCCCAAGTTGAATTCTTGATATTCTCACAAGCAGTATGGACAACCAAAGTTATAGGCTGAGCCCTCAGTCTTGGGGGTTGTTCATATGAAACTTAACCTCACAAAAGACAGGTCAAGCCTACTTAAAATTAGGCCTTCGAGCCACCCTCAAGAGAACCTCCTTTGTTGCTCAAATGTGGCCTCTCTCCAGCCAACACAACAAGCAAGCTCACCACCCTTCCCTGGTCTGCATGGGACATGACTCCCAGGGGTGTGGACCTTCCTGGAAATGTGGACAGAAATCCTAAAACAAGCTGAGACTCAGCATCAAGGGATTGAGGAAAACCCTAGAAGGAGATGAGACTCAACATTAAGGGATTGAGAAATCCTTCTCGACCAAAAGGGGGAAGAGTGAAATGAGACAAAGTGTCAATGGCTGAGAGATTCCAAATAGAGTTGAGATGTTATCCTGGATGTTATTCTTATGCATTAAGTAGAAATCACCTTGTTATTCAAGATGTAATGGGGAGGCTGGAGGGAATGGCCTGAAAATGTAGAGCTGTGGTCCAGTAGCCATGTTTCTTGAAGATGATTGTATAATGATATAGCTTTCACAGCATGACTGTGTGATTGTGAAAACCTTGTGTCTGATGTTCCTTTTATCTACCTTGTCAATAGATGAGTAAAACGTATGGAATAAAAATAAATAATAGAGGGAACAAATGTTAAAGTAAATTTAGTTTGAAATGCTAGTGATCAATGAAAGGAGAGGTATGGGCTATGGTATATATAAACTGTTTTTCTGTTTTCCTTTTATTTCTTTTTCTGAATAGATGCAAATGTTTCAAGAAAGAATCATGATGATGAGTATGCAACTATGTGATGATATTGTGAATTACTGATTATATAGATAGAATGGAATGATCAAAATAAGAATGTTTGTGTTTGGTCTTTTTTGGTATTTAAAAAAATAAAATACAAAATAAAAAGAAAAGATCGGTTGATAAGCTGGATTAGGTGACATGTCTCCACCCATTTGGGTGGGTCTTGATAAGTTTCTGGAATCCCATAAAAGAGGAAACATTTTGGGGAATGAATGTGATTCAGAGAGAGCGGAGAATGCTGCAGCACCATGAAGCAGAGATTCCACCTGCCAGCACTTTGGAGATGAACAAGGAAAATGCCTCCCAGAGAACTTAATGAAATAGGAAGCCTGGAGAGAAAGCTAGCTGATGACGCTGTGCTCACCATATTCCCTCCCAGCCAAGGGAGAAACCTTGACTGCATTCACCATGTGCCTTCATGCATAAAATAGAAACCCTGAACTTCATCGGCCTTCTTAAACCAAGGTATCTTTCCCTGGGTGCCTTTGAGTGGACATTTCTATACACTTGTTTTAATTGTGACATTTTCTCAGTCTTAGAACTGTAAACTAGCAACTCATTAAATTCCTCTTTTTAAAAGCCAAAAAAAAAAAAAAGATTGAATGTTACCTAAGGACTTGTACCATATCCTGAAGAGATATAGTGCATTTCTGGCTGTGTGCAAGACATTTGAGTATTGTCAGGTGAAACATACATCTGTTATTGTGTTCTATTTGGAAATCAAACATGTTTAAAGGTGATGTGCATAGCTGCTAAGTTGAAAAGGGGTGAAATGAGATGGGTGAGTTCTCTCAAGTTGGCCAAGTTATTATGCCCATCCATTTGTCTTGCCAGCAAACACTGGCCTGGCTGTTGCTGCAAGTATATTTCATGTCTGGTTGATAAAACTGAAGGCTGGTGTATTAAATCATCAATCAGTTGATTGAATGAATCAAGGCATGTTTCCCAAAATGATATTGCCCAATCAGTTGAAGGTTTTTAAAGAAGAAGAGAGACTCTTTCACTGCTTCTATAGCTAGTGTTCCTCTCCTGTGGAGTTCATCCAGGCCCTTCATCAGAGCTTCCAGCTTCACACCCTGCCTACAGATTTTGGACTCTTTCATTCCCACATTTGTGTGACACCTTTATAAAGCTCACATTTACAGATATCTTCTATTGATTCATGTCTTTAGCAAACTTTGACTAATACCCAGAGATTTCAATGTGCATGCTGAAATGTTGCAAGATATACCACTTGAATAGAGATGTGCACAAATGGATATATGTCCACATGAATACAACTGAACATACATGTGTGCTCACAAGCATCGTCACACTTGCACAACGGTGTCCACACACATACATATGCACAAACACACATGCTGTAAGCACTTTTATTCCCTTTTTCTCTAATCCTTCTCTGCACTAAGCCGTGGGAAAATTTTCCTTCTGCTACTTAAGGGTTGGTCAGTATCCTATTCACTGAGCTCATTAATCTAGACATGAAATAGTCCTGGCCTGCATGATGTTGGCTGTCACTGTCCTTCACTTGGTCTCAATTTCTTAAGGGAGATTTCTGTACAACTTCATAAGTGTTCCCTTAGCTTCTCCTGTGCCAGGTGCTGGTCTGGACTCTGTGGGTCATAGATGAGTTATACACAGATACAACGTCAGAGAAGTGTAAGGCATGAGCAACAACTGGGTAGGAGGGATGGTGACATGCAGGGGATCCTGGATCCAAGATTCACCTCTGCCTTGGCAAGTTACCAAACTGCTCATGGCTTCAGTTTCCTCATGTTAGAAGGAGATGATGTGACCCACTTTGTAAGGTTCTTGAAAGGTTGGATTAGGATAATATAAAATAGCAGAGTGTGCAGGACATAGTGACACATGTTAGAGTGACATCAATCTATTAAAGTGGTTCAGAGTGGTAATGTTAAGGCCAAAGGAAGCAGAGGTCTGTGGGAACACAGAGACATATAATTCCTCACAACATAGGGTGTTGATGAAAGGAGCAAGGAATACAGATAACCTGCACTCTGGACTCAGAGCTCTGTGTCTCTGTCTCCTTAGATTGGCCCCCTTAACTGCTTTTTTCCCAAAACACTTTAACAATAAAATTTATATATTTACCCTTTCACAAACTGACCTTTCTTGTTTTGCTTTAGATTGATTTCATGATGTGTTCCTTTAAGAATGGAGTTTTATTGCTTTTGGACATATTCGGTCATCTCTTTGGTCAGAAAGCACCCAGCCATTCATTTAACTAGAATGTCTGCCTTGTCAGACACAGTTCAAAGCACTGGGGGGAGATTCACAGCTGTCAAGCAATATAGCCCTCTGGCACTGACAAGAAAAATTCAGAAAAAAAATTTTTTTTAAGTTGAATGACATCTAATCTCAAAGATAGCTAGCACTAGTAACTGGGTGGCATGGTGTTCCATAAGCCTTTCTTTCACTTAACTGTGTACTATAACCCAATTTCTGAGCTAGCATCAGTTTTAGATGGGTCTTCTAAAACTCAGGACCACTGCTTTGCTGCTGCTGTATAGATGCTGTTTATCCTTCATCAAATCTGCCTGACCAGCTCTGGACTCAGTGGGATGTAGTATGAACCTCAGAGTTCAAGAAATGTGTCTTGATGGCCATGTAATATGGGCTAACACCAGCACTCACTATGTGATCACCACATATAAGAGAAACCCATAGCCAGCATCATGATCGATGGAGAGAAACTGAAAGCCTTCCCTTTAAACATTGGGAATGAGACAAAGATTCCTCCTGTTATCATTATTATTCAACTTTTCCCTACAAGTTCTGTCTAAAGCAATCATCCAGGAAAATGAAATAAGTGTATCAAAATCAGAAAAGAAGAAGTAAAGCTTTCATTATTGCAGATGGCATGATATGATTATGCCAGCTTAAAGATGTCATGTGTCATGGTCAGGTTCATGTGTCAACTTGGCCAAGTGGTTGCACCTGTTTGTCTGGTTGGGCAAGTGCTGGCCTGTCTGTTGTGATGAAGACATTTCATAGAATTGAATCATGATCTCATCAGCTGCATCCTACAGCTGATTCCCTTAGTAATCAGCCAAGGGGCATGCCTTCTGCAATGAGTGATGCTTAATCTAATCACTGGAAGCCTTTTAAAGAGGATTCAGAAGAGACAGGCTCTCTTCGTGCTTTGGCTGGTGTGCCTCTGAAATGGAGTTTCTCCAGAACCTCTATTGGAATCATCAGCTTCACAGCCTGCCCTGCGTATTTTGAACTCTGCATTCCCACAGTTATGTGAGACACTTTTATAAGTTTTATATTTGTGAGTGTTTCCTGCTAATTCTGGTCTTCTGGAGATCCCTAACTAATACATCATGCACCCCAGAAAAGCCATGTCATTTAATCCTCATTCAATATTGCAAAGTGGGATCATTTTTATTGTTTCCATGGAGATGTGACCCACCCAATTGTGGATGGATTCTTTGATTAGATAGTGTTCTAATTTGCTAGCTGCCACAATGTGATATACCAGAAGTGGAATGGCTTTTAAAATTTATTAAATTGCAAGTTTGCAATTTTAAGGTCATGAAATTGTCCAAATTAAAGCAAACCTCTAGAAATGTCCAAATTAAGACACCAAGAGCTTATCTTCACTCAAGAAAGTCTGATGAAGTTCAGGGTTTCTCTCTCAACTGGAAATGTACATTGCAAACATGTTGACTACCTGCTAGCTTTCTCTCCAGGCTTCTTGTTTCATGAAGCTTTCCTGGGAGTATTTTTCATTTTTGATCTCCAAAAGTCTCTGGCTGGGGGACTGTGTGGCTCTGGCTGTTTAGTGGTCTGCCATCATTCTCCATCTTTTTTTAAAAAAATCTCCTCTTTTAAATGATTCCAGTAAGGTAATCAAAATCCACCTGGGATGGGTGGAGCCATATCTCCATCTAATCAAAGTTAATACCCACAAGTGAGTGAGTCACATCTCCATGTAGACAATCTAATCAAATTTCCAACCTATAGTCCCGAATAGGGATTAGAAGAAAGGGTTGCTCCCACAAGATTGAATTAAGCCATGGCTTTTCTGGGGTGCATAATCTTTTCAAACCAGAATAGATGGTTTCCATGGAGGTGCATCTCCACCTATTCAAAGGGTGGGTTGCTTACTGGAGCCCGTTAAAAAGGAACAATTTAGGAAAAATCTTCATAGCCAAAAGATCCAAAACAGCTGGACACCTTTGGAGATGCAGAAGGAAAACACCCCCAGGGAAGCCTCATTAAAGGAGGAGAGAAAACTCTCAGACATTGTAATGTGCCTCCCCAACTGAGAGAGACTCCAAACATCATCAGCACTTTCTTTCAAGTTAAGGTATGTTTCTCTGGATGCCTTAGTTTGGACATTTCTGCAGCCTTAGAAATATAAATTTGCAACTTAATAAATTTCCATCTTAAAAGCTTTCCATTTATGATATATTGAATTCCAGAATCTCTAACAAACTAAAACACTACATTTTAAAATCCTGAGAAGTCTAAAGTAAAGCTTCTTGGGCTAATTAACAAATTCAGCAAAGTGGTGGAATACAAGGTTAATATAAAAAAATCAATAATGTTTCTAGACACAAGTAATAACATAACTGAAGAAACAATTAGGGAAAAATTGATTCAAAATAGCAGCTAAAAGAATCAAATATCTAGGAATAAACTTTGCTGGGGATCTAAAGGACATGCACACAAAAAACTACAAAACATTGCTGAAATAAATCAAAGAAGATCTAAATGGGTGGAAAAGCATGCTGTGATCATGGATGGGAAGGGTAAATGTGGTTAAGTTATCAATTCATCCCAAATTGATCTACAGATTGAAATAATACTGATCAAATTTCCAACAACTACTACGAAGACTAAGAAAATCTAACTAACAACTTTATTTGGGAGAGAAAGAGACCTCAAATAACTAACAATATCTAAAAAATATTTTCTATAAAAAGAAAAGAAGAACAAAGTGGGAGGTCTAATACTTTCTTGCTTTTATAAGTAATTATAGAAGCCACAGTGGTCAAACCGTATGGTACAGGCACAAAGAAAGATATATTGACCAATGGAACTGAATGAAGAGTTTGGAGACAGACCACCAAATCTATAGGAAAATTGATCTTCAACACATGACCCCTACATCCATTGAACAGGGAAAGTATAGTCTTTTAAATAAATGAGCCTGGATATCAATAACACAAAGAATAAAAGAGAATCCTCACCTTGCACCCTATTCAAAAATTAAATCAAAGAGGATCAAAGACCAAAATATAAAAGCAATTAGCACAAAAATCCTAGAAAACATGGGAAAACATCTTCAAAACCTAGTAATAGGAGGTAGCTTCTTAAAATTTACAACCAAAGCACAAGCAATTAAAACAAATAGATTAATAAGAACTCCTCAAAATCAAAAGCTACTCTGCTTCAAAATACTTTGCAATAAAGGTGAAGGAGCAGCCAAGTGAATGGGTGAAAATATTTGGAAACCACATATGGATAAATGTTTGATATCATGAATACACAAAGACATCATGATTCAAGAACAAAGAACAAACAACCCAATAATAAAATGGGTAAGATAAGAATAGACAGTTTTCTGAAGAGCTTATACAAATGGATAAAAAGCACATAATGAAGAAATGCTCATCTTCATTAGCCCTGTAAGAAAAATGTAAATCAAGATTGCAATGAGGTATTGCCTCAAATCTATAAGAATGACTGCTATTAAACAAAGAGGAAACTACAAATGTTGGAGAGGATATGGAGAAATCAGAACAAGTTTACACTGCTGGTGGGAATTTATCATGGCACAGCCACTGTGGAGGACAGGTGTTTTGTTCCTTAGAAAAATAAATATTAAGTTGCGCTATTACCCAGCAATACCACTACTTGGTATATGTCCAGAAGAACTGAAAACAGTGACATATTTGTGCACTATTTTGGTTTGCTAAAGCTTTCAGAATTAAATATGTCAGAAATGAAATGGCTTTTAAAAAGGAAATTTAGTTAATTGCAAGTTTACTGCTTTATGGCCATAAAAATGTCCCAACCAAGACATCCAGAGTACGATACCTTGACTCAATAAAAGCAGATGGATCTGGAATACCTCTGTAAACTCAGGTCTCCTGTTCTTTGGGATTCTGGTTTCAAACAGCTTATATGGGGGCATTTTCTTTCTACATCTCCAAATGTCTGTGTCTCATGCTGCCTCTGGCTGCTCTGAAGCTTTTTCAAAAACGGTTCCCTCTTAAAGGGCTCCAGTAAGTGAGCTCACCTTGAGTGGGTGGAGACAGATCTCCATGTAAACAACCTAAACAAAAGGTGTCACCCACAATTGGATGGGTCACATTTCCAAGTAAAGAATAAAAATGATCTCACCCACAATATTAAATCAGGATTAAAGAACATGGCTTTTCTCTGGTACACCACAGATTCAAACTAGAGCACATGCCAACGTGCATAGTAGCATTATTAATAGTTGTCAAAAGTTGGAAACAACCCAAATGCTCACCAACATAAAAGTGGATAAACAAAGTCTTCCAGACCAAAAGGGGGAAAAGAAATGTAACAAAATAAGGTATCAGTGGCTAAAAGGTTTTGAATCGAACTGCCAGGCTATTCTTGAGGCACCACTTACACAAGCTTCAGATAAATATTACTAATTACTATGGTTTGCCAAACCCCAACAGTGCTGATTTGAAAGGATTATGTGTCCTACAAAGGACATGTTTTAATCCTGATCCATCTTGTGGAGGCAGCCATTTCTTTTAATCCCTATTCAGTACTGTAGATTGGAAACTTGATTAGATTCTCTCTATGGAGATGTGATTCACCCAATTGTGGGTATTAAGCTTTGATTAGAGGGAGATGTGACTCCACCCATTCCAGGTGGATCTTGGTTAGTTTACTGGAATCCTTTAAAAGAAGAAATATCTTTTGGAAAGAGTGGCATAGCATGAGAACCATGCGAGTGCACGGAGCCAGAGACATTTGGAGATGAAGAAGGAAAACGCCCCTGGGGGAACTTCATGAAACAAGAAGCCTGGAGAGAAAACTAGCAAATTTTGTCATATTCACATTGTGCCTTTCCAGTTGAGAGAAACTATGAACTTCACCAGCCATTCTTGAGTGAAGGTAACCTCATATTGGTGCCTTAACTTGGGAATTTTTATAGAATTGCTTTATTCAGGATAATTTTCTGACACTTAGAACTTAATGAATTTCCCCTTTTAAAATCTGTTCTGTTTCTGGTAAATTGAGTTCTGACAGATAGCAAACCAGAACACCAACTGACACCATTCCTTTTAACCCTGAAGGACACCTAGGGCTCAATCTGAGATTCTACAAAAGTTTCACATGCCAAAATTATTTTCCAGAAACCTCATACATAGATGGTTCCTATGCCAGATAATTCTTGAAATCCAGAGGGCCAACCTCTCCAAGAACATCAATAAGTTCCATCCCGTGATCTCAAATTGTTAACATCTATTTCCAACATGAAAAAGTTAGAAAGGACAGAGGCCAAATACCCCTAAAACTTGAAAGAAGGATCGAAGGAGAAGCTATAACAGAGAATACAGGATTTAGCAAATGAATATGAATGCTGAATCATTGTATTGATATTTATTTGATCTCCAGTGTCTTGGGGCAGCTAAAAGGACAAATCTGAAATCATGGAACTGTAACCCATACCAAACTTTGAAATTTGTAACTACTTGTTACAATATACAAAGAAATTTATTGCTTTTTAATATATATTATATTTCAGATAAAAACTTAAACATTTCCTCAGATTGAGAGTCCAGACTACCAAATGAAGAATGAGAAAAAAACTCACTTATGATAAGAAGTAAGATTGTGAAATTTCAGGTAATGAATTTTAGCAAGATCTAGCACATGTTCTAGGAACACTTCTTGCTCAGAAAGTAGAAGAGAAATGAAACAAAATAAAGTTTCAGCCACTGAGAACTTTCAAATAAAATAACATCAATATCATTCTTTACCACTTAGTCTGATTCACCCTTGTCCTCACAGATCTCCTTCATTCATATCTATAATTGATATCTGATTTGTTTTTCAGCAGTGTTAAACAGTTGCCGGATAGAGTAATGCTGACTTTCAGAGTTGCAGAACTTTAGCTCTAAATCTCAAGTGTTACACAGATACCAAAGTTCCAAGTAACAAACAGGCTATACAAAAAAAGTTCAGCACCTCAGAATTTAAAAACAATAGTAACAGCTAAGAAATAGATGTAACTGCTGTTAAGAGGTTATAATCTGGGAATCTTTACAAGAAGCCTTCTGGTGATAACCCATGCTCTCAAATCCACTTTTCAGTGCTTCCACATAATAAATAGTCCATATTAGAAAGACATTGTAACATCTGTCTTTTCATTTCTGGTTATTTCACTCAACATTCTATCCTCAAGTTTCATACACCTAGTTGTATGCCTCACAACTTTATTCATTCTTGCAGTCCATAATTATTCCATTGTCTGTATATACAACAGTTTGTCCTTGTGTTCATCAGTTGATGTAACCCTAGGAAAAGTCCACCCATTGAAAATCATGAATACTGCCACCATAAACACCAGTGTGCAAATGTCCACTCATATCGCTGCTTTCATTTCTTCCAAGTATATACCTAATCCTGGGGGTGCAGGATCATATGACAATCCTATATTTAGCCTTCAGTAGAACCAACAAACTGTCATCCAGAGGTGCTGCACCATTCTATTTCCCTACCAACAGTGATTTGGTACATCTTCCTACATTTACTCTGCACTTTTTTTGTTTTCCTTTAAACAAAATGGCTTTAATTGACATCATAGTAACCATCCTAAATAAACAATCAATGGTTCTTAGCATAATCATAGTTTTACAGTCATCACTGAAATCTACATGAGGACATTTCCATTTCTTCCACAAAGAAATAATGATGGAATAAATGAAGAAAATAAATAAATAAACGAAACAGAAGAAACAGCAACGTTTATAATCTCATACCTTCTCTTATATCCCCCCTCTTATTGACATTTAACTTGGTATATTGCCTTTGTTACATTTAATGGAAGCATATTGCAATGTTACCGTTAACTATAAACTGTAGTTTGATTTAATTGTATTTTTCCATATACCATTCCATTTGCAACACCTTGCACTGTTGACATTTGTTCTCCCTCATGTAAAGACATTCTTTTATTAGTACATTTAAACACCATCTGTGCTAGCTTATAACTGTTATGTAACCCCCTAAACCCATGTTCTTTCCCTAATCCAATTTTGTGGGGGCAGAACTATTGTTTAGCATGGAAACCTGTGACTAGATTGTTTTCACATGGATTGATTCACACAGTTGTGGATGTGACCTTTTGATTATATCACTTCCATGGAGATGTGACACATGCAATTTAGATGGAGATGTGACTCTACCTGTTCAAGGTGAGTCTTAATTATTTTACTGGAGTGCTTTAGGAGAAACACTTTGGAGTTGATTCAAAAGCAACACAGATGTAGAGATTTGGAGATTGAGGCAGAAATAGATTAAGTGCTAAGGAAGGACTCACAGAGATAACCAGAACCTGAAGAGAAGAAATCCCTGGCTCCAGAAGATGCTAAGAGATGAAACTCAGAATTTTGCCCCAGAGTAGCTAAATGTGGAAATTCAAAGACTTATAGAGGAAGACACTGTAACCAGAAGCTGGAAGCAAGGGAACCAGGAAAAGAACCAGCAGACATCAGCAATGCTACTTCAAAGCTGACAGGGTTGCTCTGGATACCATCAGCCTTCATTTAATCAAGGTCTCTTTCTCTGGATGCCTTGTTCTGGACATTTTTATTGCTTTAGAATTGTAAATTTATAACTTAATAAATTCCCTTTATAAAAGACAACCCATTTCTGGCTTATGGCATTCCAGCAGCATCGGTAAACCAAAGCACCATCATTGTCCATGCTGGGTTTCCCTGCTGTATGCAATTGCCAGGATTTATTTTCTATCTTTCCTACTGGTGCCATATATGACAATAGCTTCCTCTTTCAACCATACTCACACTCAGCTTAGTTCAGTGTTCTTATAATACAGTGCTATGATAGGATAGTATTCTGCTATCCATTCCTGGATCTTTACAATCAATCCTGTTGAATATTCTGTACTCCTTCAGTATCAGATGCCCAATCTCTACCCTATTCATCTCTTTTGATAATCTATTCAATAAACTTTAACTCTCTTTTTCAGTAATCTTAGTTCAAATTAGTGAGACAATATAGCCTTTGTCCTTTTGTTTCTGGTTAATTTCAAACAGCAAAATGTCCTCAAAGTTCATTCACATTATTGCCTGTATCATGGCTTTATTCCGATATATCATATCTTACTTTTTCTCTGCTTTTATGATAACAAATAGTCTTCATTTTTACACTTTTCTCCAGACCTCTCTTTCATGTATTTCCTGTCTACCTGTACTGCTCCTTTTAGTATTTCTTACAGAGCATATTTCTTGATTGCTAACTCTCTCAGTGCCATTTGTCTGAAAATATTTTAAACTATCCCTTGTTTTTGAAGAATACTTTTGCCTCACATGGAATTCTTGGCTGGCAGTTTTTCTCTTTCCATATTTGAATATATCATACCACTGCCTTCTTAAATACATGGTTTCTGGTGAGAAAGCCACATATAGTCTTCTCAGACTTCCCTTGTACTTGATTCATTTTGTCTTTGACATTTTACAATCAGATTAGAGGAGTCTTTGACTAGATCTATTTGGATCTGTTTGGGGTACACTGTTTTCTTGGATCTTTAATTTTATGTCTTTCAAAGAGATGGGCAATTTTCAGTGGTTATTTCCTCCATTATTCTTACTGACACATTTGCCTCCTCTTCTCCTTCTGGGATACCCATAAAATGTACATTCATGTGCTTCATGTTGTCATTCAATTCCCTGAGGCCCTGCTCATATTTTCCATTCTTTTCCCTATTTATTCTTTTCTGAGTAGGATTTCAGGTGTCTTGTCCTCTAGTTCACTAATTCTTTCTTCCTCCTCATCAAATCTGCTCTTGTAAGTCATCATTGTGTTTTTCATCTCTTCTATTGTGCCTTTCATTCCCATAAGTTATCTTATTTGGCATTCAGTTCAACTTTTTCTAGACCTCTGCTTAACTGCTCAGGATTTTTCAGCTTTGTTTTTCTAGTTCTTTTCCTGCCTATGTGGAAACTTTTTGAGGAGGGTCTCCAATGATATGATTGATCCCAATCAGATTTTCCCAAACAAGGTAGTCCAAGGTCCCAGGTGGTGAAAGTAATCAGTATCAAGTTCCCCTTATAATGAGACCAGGCATGTTGTGTGACTTTCATTTTGAACCTGTAGACATTGAGCTTTTCTTATTCTGACCAGCAAGTGACACTTAATCTACAAATCCCCACCTGCATGAAGTAATCTGAAATGTTTTCTTCTCAGCCTGCCAGGGGCATGGTTGAGTTCAAGCCTGTGGTGGGAGCAAGCTTAAGCTGTTCCTGATTCTCAGTTCCTGGGGTCTGAATTCTCTGAAAGAGGAAGCCACTTGAGCTAGACCCCACCCCTCATCTTGGGGAAGATATATCCTTTAAGGAATTAGCTACTTCACTTGCATTGTAAGTTATTTTCTCAGTATATTAACTCTGCCCTTGCCTGGGTGAGAGCTTGCAATTGAAAATACCTGAAGCTTTCTCCAATGGGATATATAGAAAACTTTTTAAAAAGAAAAAAAATGGAGAAGAAAGAAAAAAATATAGAGATAGAGAAAAAAATTAAATAATTTTCAGAGCCAGTCCCCAGTCCCCAGTGTTCACCAGTCAAGAACTGTATTTGGTACCTGGCTTGGGGACAGCCCTTTTTCAGTGCTCTGAGATTGGGCAACATCAAAAGCCTCCCTTTTTCACCCTTCATCAGCTCCATCTCCTCAGTTTTACTCTCCAGCTTTTTCTGTTTATCTGTGCTTGGAACTTATATACAGCAGCATATATTTGTTCATTGAAACCAGAATTAGAACTTGTTTAAACTACAGCCCCTTGCTCCTAGTAGGAAATTGCTTCTTTTTCCTTTGGTAGAGTGTCTCCAGCTGCCTGCAGTGTCAATGGGGGGCACCAGCCGTTGTACTTTGAGAGCTTTACTTGATCTAGGCACTTCCATTCATTCCATTCTATTGTATAATATGTGTCTGGCTGTGGATGCCCCCAAACGGTTTCTCTAGACAGTTACTTGATATTTACTAGCTGATGTAGAGGACAAGTTAAATTCCACACCTTCTGACACTGCCATCTTGCCCCACTTCCCTCCTGCAATCTTCCATATAGTAGCTTTTATTTCTATAGTGTCTGATGTTTTCTTTGTTCTCATCTAGTGTCTTCCTAATATCCTTTACCTCTTTGCTCACATTTTCTTCATTTTTTGGAATTCATCCAAAAGATTTGTTTGATTTTCTTTGATTAGTTATCTCCTCAGATTTTTTTGTCTATTCCTTTGACTAGGCTATTTCTTCATGATTTCAAGCATCCCATGTGATTTTTTTGCTGATATCTAGTCATTTGATTATCTTGATGAGTCTACTCTGAAAGTCTCTTTCTCTTTCTTGTCTAGGACTGATTTTTACCTGGGTCTATATTAGGACATTGCTTTGAAAACTGGATTGTCCATATTTCTCAGCCAAACAGAGTTGGGACCTGTGTAGGAGGTGTAGACCATCTCCCAGGGCCAAGGTTAGGATATGGAAGGCTCTGAAAAGCCCCGCTATTTCTGGCCTGGACCACAGATGGCGCTCTTATTCATCCTCAGGTGCTGTTTGCATCCTAGGATGGGATGAAAACTGAAAGGTTCCTGTGCAGTTACTTCATTGGCCAATAACTGGCTCTGTGTGGGGCACTACCCCCCGTTATACCTGGGGCAGAGGATTCCCATAACCACCCCAACTTGCAGCCATCTTTCATACAAGGATGAGGCTGCCTGCTGCTATTTTCCACACAGCTGGTAGATGGGCACAGGACCCACAGGTTGAATTACAGTTTCTGTTCAAGTTTTTGTCGACTTTTCATCCCTTACTGATCTTGGCCTTAAGATGTCCTACCCTGTATCACAAGTCCCCAAAAGGTTGATTTAGGCAGTTTCTGTCCATCTCCTTGGTGCTTTTGGGAAAGACTGCTATTATCTCCTTATTCATCCAATATAGAAACTCCTCCTTGATGCCCTTTTGTAAATGCTCTCTCAATGACCTAAGTCCTGCTGTGGGTCCCTATGGGCTTGGGTCTCTGTGTCTGGATATAGGTAGGGATGTTCCCACTGCTTTAACAAATTTTATAGTCTGTGACCCCAGGGGGAGGGAGAAGAGATCCCAGCTATTGCCTCTGTGCTCTACTGGAGGTGTGTGAGGCAGAGTGAGGGGATGGGAAAGGACAAGCTGGCCCATGATGGAAGTTTCCTACCTGATATTTCTGTCTTTGATTCAGCATTTGTGGGATTCTTCTCCAGTCTTCACCTTCCTCCAGAGTTTTGAACAAGTGAGAACTGTCTTTTTATCACTAAATCTCTCAGGAAGTTATTTTTGTAAGTGTCTTAAATTGTCTTACTGATTATGATAGATTTTGAACTCATTTTTGCATATAATGTGAGGTATGGATTGAGGTTCAATTTTTTTGCACTTGGAAATCCAAGTGGATATTCTATCACCATTTTTTACAATAGAGCATTGTATATCCATTTTGAACCCTGGCCAACATTAATTGGCAAGGCATGTATGACTATAGTTCAAGGCTCTCTATTGTTCTATTGATATATTTGCTTATCTTTGCACCAATACCATACTTTGTAATAAGTCTTGAAATCAGGCGGTGTTAATCCTCAAATTCTGATACTCTATTGCAAAGAAGTTTTGGCTATTCTAGTTTTTCTGCATGCCAGCATGACTTTTAGAATAAGCCTGTCATTTTCTTAAAAAGAAATGCAGGGATTTTATTTAAGACTACATGACATTTGTAGATTAATTTGAGTGTCATTGCCATCTTGACAATAGTGAGAATTCTCACTCATAAACATTGCATATCTCTCCATTTATTTTGAATTCCTTTAATTTTTCTCAGCAATATTTGTCACATTTTTTAAGATTTATAACTATTTCATATTTTTAATTTTATTTTATTTTTCATTACTTGTAGATCAAACTTGCTAAATTCAATTATGAGCCCCAGAATCTTTTTGCAGATTCCATAGAATATTCTACTCAGATAAATCATGTTACCTTTGAAAAGTATACTTTTACATCTTCCTTTCTAATTTGCATGTCATTTATTTCATTTTCTTTCCTAATTACATAGTCTAGAACCTCCAACACAATATTGAATGGAAATTGTAAGATCAAAAGTAATTGTCTTGTTCCTGACATTAAAAGGAAAGCTTGATTTTTAAAAACATTTATATAAGCAATTTGATTAACTTGTGTCTTGATAAAATTTTCTTATTTCTTGTCCTTGGGGTTTGCTGCTTTTCTTTAAACTTTGCCTTTATACATTTTATTGAGTTTGGAAAATTTTTGCCCATAATTTCTTTAAGTATTTTTTTCTCCAATCTTTAGTTAGATATATCATAGGCCCCTTGAGGCTTATTTTCCATTTTACTTGATGATATGTTCATTTTTAAGAATTCAATTTTCTCTGTGTGCTTCAGTTTGGGTAGTTTCTATCCCTACATCTTCAAGCTCACTAATCTTTTCTTCTCAATGTCCAATTTGCCATAAATTTTGTGCAGTGCACTTTTCCTATCACACATATTGTAGTTTTCATCTCTAGAAGTTTGATTAGACTCTTTTTTTGTCCCCCATAATTGTACTTAGCTTCTTAAATATACAGATTATGGTTATAAGAGAGGTTTTAATGCTGTTGCCTGCTAATTCTAACGTGTGAGTCAGTTCTACTTGATTGCATGATTATTCTCCTCATTAATGGTCATATTTTCCTGCTTAATTGTGTTCCTGAAGTAAATATTCCCTTGTTACATGCTTGATCTTTTCACATTCCTACAAATATTGTTGAGTTTTCAGGACTTACTAAGATCTCTTTACCCTCATTCATGAATTGAGACACTCAGCACCTCACTTAATTTCAGCTTAAATTTCCAGTGAATACCTGTTGACAATGGGGTGTTCTCCTGCTCTTGGGTCTTCAGACACATTATTGCCTTCTCTCTACTTCCTATTGACATGCTGATATCAAATGGATCTTGTCATCTAGGTAAATTTGAGGAAGTTTTCTGTTTGTACTTGGTATTGTCATTCTACTAGTTCTGCCCGCTTCTTTGGGGGAATTCTGACCAACCACAACTGCCCTCTCCCTTACATTACTTGGGTGAGGAATGTCCTTCCTCTCTGTTCTCTCCACCTTCAAATTCCTGTTTATATTTCAAGTCTTTGTTAAATATCATCACCTCCAGGATGATTTCTGTGATACCTGCCACAGGAAATGATAGTGGCTCCCATTTCTATGCTCTCACAGCAGGCAGAATGCATCTCTGTTACAGCACATATTGCACTACTTAGGGTCCTTTTTCTCTTTTGGCCTGTAAGCCTCTCTCACTGAGAACCATGCTCATGCTTCTGTGTCCTTGAATGATGAGATTTTGTTAGATCCTAATCAACTATCTCACAGCTAGTTAATGCATAATTAGTAGTATTATTACCTTTAGTTTTTTGAAAAACTTTATAGTTCATAATAAGCTTTTGTAAATCTCACATTCACCCCTCCTTCATGTTGCTATGGTCCATTTGCTTAATTAAAAAACTTTTCTCTTTGCAGTTTTTATTTGTTAGTTCATGCAGTTTGTCTCCATCCATTAAATTGGGAGCTAATCAAAGGTAGAAACAAAACCTCATTCATCTTCATATTCCCAATAGTGAGCTCAGTTTCTGGCACAGGAGGGGTACTCAGGCAAAATCTGATGCATGCACAAGTTAGAAAAAATATCTTCTGTTATCCCAACTTATTCTAAACTGGCAATATTCCACTCAAAACAGTGGGAACTGAGGCCCCTTAATGAAAGTTAGCTTGAAGTCCACAACTTGCCTGGGACTCCTACAGGATCCAGGTGAGAAGAGACTTAAAATATCTGTTGCTCTCTCTCACTCAGCCTTTGAGTTTATGATCAGAGGTTTCAAAGTCAGCCTGTCCCACTTCCCTTTCTTTGCCTCCTCTCTCTGGAGTTCTGGCTTGTTTGTGCTAACCTTGTTTCAGCTACTTTCTGACTTGGTAAGATGGAACTTGCCTTGACCTGAGAGAACCCCTAAGAGGACACTTTATTAGTCTGAGCTCTCCAGGGAAAGAGAAGAAACATGAGATATGTTTGTATGTGTGTGTACAAGTGTATGTGTGTGTATATATATACATGTATATATTTATATATGTATATATACCCATAATTAGATTTATTATAAGAATTGACTCACACATTTGTGGGGATTGACAAGTCCAAATTCTGTAGGGCAGGGCACAGTCTGTGAACTATGATGAATGTTTTGATGAATTCCCAAGGAGAAACTGGCTGAAATGGAGATAGGAATTTTTCTTTCTGACTGCTGAAATCATCAGTGTTCCCTTTAAGGCCTTCAACTGAATGAATGAGTCTCCTCTCATTGCTGAAGGCAATCTCCTTAGTTGATTGAAGATGTCATCAGCTACAGATGAAATAAACTGACTGATGATTTAATTACACAAAATGTCTTCCTGTTAACAGTCAGGCCCATGCTTCTTAAACAAAATAAATGGACCAGGACAAGTTGACCCCTGAACTTCACTATCATACACCTATCCCCAGAATGGGAGACAGACCCAGTATGGGAAGGGGGGACATTTCCAAAGTCATATGGTGGGTCTTTTCTTGGGAATGCGATTGATGCTTCTGGAGGCCTGACTTACATTCTATCTGCTTCATAGGAATCCCCTCATGGTTTGAATCTTCCTTGAAATTAGAGAATTAGGAAAATTCAATTCTATAAACTGTCAAAAGTTCCATTGGAGGTACCAGGAGCCCCATTGGGATGCTGTCATGCAACTCTGTCCAGGTTTATCACCAAGTGCCCAGGAAAAAATCCAATAACATTAGGGTGGCATTCAGGATCCTCACAGTCTGTTCCTGCCCAGGCACATACTACATCCTCCAGTTGTACAAGACTCACCCTTTCAACCTTCCTTCCACTTACTCAGGCAACATTTTCTCATGACCCAGGGACTAGTTGAAACAATTCTGAAATGCATGAATCATATGTCCTGCCTCTGTATCTATATTATGATTCTCTGGGTGTATTCCCTATCTCCCCTAGTCTAGTGATAAATATATCTCCATTTGTACTTGATCAACACGCCCACAGGCTGAGACCTTCTATACATTTCATTTTCAGCTCTGTACCTTCAACACAGATACTATATTCTGGCACAGAGCTGGTCTAGATAGTATTTGTTGAATGAACCATGATATTAACGTTCCACTGTTTAGGCCCCAAGTCTCATTTGCTTGCCCCCAATGTCCTTGCTGTGACTGCATAACCCAACCAGCATTTTATGCAGGGTGGGAAATCATAGATCCAAGTGAAAAGTTTCTACAGTTCATCAGGAATGATAGACATTGGTTCACAACCATCTGACACACTAGTGGTTACAATTCCATAGCTCCTGAATGGTGCACATTCAAAGATAGGAAAGAGGGTATATATGGTTAAGTGTGTAGTAAATTCATCTCCTTAGCTGATGAAAGGATTTGTGAGTTAGAGGAGATGGTAGGGGGAATGGCACACAGTATGGATGCCCTGAGAGCATAACCCACATGTGAACATCATCAGGAAAGTGTGTGGAGAGAGGGGAGATGCATTGAGGTTCATTATTCAGAGGAGGGTTTAAGAAAGATGGTGCAGTGGCAGAAAGTGACTATTACAGATATTCAGGAGACCTGGGTCCCAATTCTGTCTTTGCCAGTGTCTTGCTGTGTGACTCTGGATACTTCTCCCATTTTTGCACCTGAACTAGACATACTACATCCTCCAGTTGTACAAGACTCACCCTTTCAACCTTCCTTCTACTGTGAGTGTGGTAGTTAGATTCAGTTGTCAACTTAGCCAGGTGAAGGCACCTACTTCTGTGCTGTGGACATAAGCCAATGATGCATGAACCTCATCTGTTGCTGATTTACATCTGCAGTCAGCTAGGAGGTGTGCCTGCTGCAATGAAAGATGTTTGACTTAATTGGTTACTACTTGAATGAGAGAGCTCAACATAGCACAGCCCAAGCAGCTCAGCATACCTCATCTCAGCACTCGCAGCTCAGCCCAGGCCTTTGGAGATGCAGAAAGAAGTCACCCTGGGGAAAGTTGTTGGAACCCAGGGGTCTGGAGAGAAGGCCAGCAGAGACCATCCTGTGTCTTCCCACATAAGAAAGAACCTCAGTGGAAAGTTAGCTGTCTTTCCTCTGAAGAACTAACAAAATAAATCCCCTTTTATTAAAAGCCAATCTGTCTCTGGTGTGTTGCATTCCAGCAGCTAGCAAACTAGAACGGTGAGGGAGGATGAACTCTCTTAGGGCTCTGTTTCCTCTGCCTTCAGCAGACTCTGAGATTGGGTCCTGAATGTGGGCTTCTGAATGAAGCATGTGTAGACAAGCTTTGGTACAAGCGGAGGGTCAGATCTGGGTGGGACATACACTGAATCCTGGGAACTAATCTTAACTGGAGGGTCAGAAGAAGGGAGAGGAGATAACTCAACTGATGGATACTGGGCCATTGTCATAAGTTCTGCTCTGGAAATGTATATTACTTTTTTTCAGGCTACTGTAAACATCCCTCATATTGCAGAGTGTCCCTATGTTCAGATCAGGCACAATCATACTTAGTGTGTTCAGGTACTATGATCATGGCTTACTTGCTGCCTGACCTTGGAAAAACCTCTGACACTCTCTTGGCCTCAGGTTCCTCATCAGATAAAAGTGGAGTTGAAACAATTCATCATAGTTTAGCCTTGTTTAGACCCTCAAGGTGCTAATCCCCAGAGTTGACACTCATTTGATCCTATCACTTCCTCTGCATGGTGGGAACACCATCATAGAACCTATTTCACAGAAAGGAAACTGAGGCCCAATTACATTAAAGAACTTTATAAAGCTCAGAGCTGGGAGTTGAGGCCAGGTATGTGTTTATTCAAACACGTGTACTCTTCAAATACTTGCACTCTTTCCTGTGCCTTGAATTTCTGTGTCTATAAATGGGAGATACAGACCTGATGAACCCCAAGTAGATTTTCTGTACAATGTCCTTCTCAGAGTTGGTGGAAACATGTATCACATCTTTAGCTCTTTATCCCAGGGAGATTAGTAAGGCACTTCACACTGCACCTGAATAGTTACCAGATGGTTTGTAGGGAACACAGGGAGGCACCCTGGGCTGAGCATCACCGGCAACTTTCCAGAAGCTTTCCCATGCTTTAATGACTGTTGTGAATATAAGTGATGTGATGACAGCAGTCTAGTCAAGAGTGAAAAATTAGCTTAGAGGCCAGACCTTCTCTGATGCTCTGAGGCATCCTGCAAAGTGTGCCTCTGACATAATCTCTCCAACTTGTGTCAAAGACCTGAGGCCCCAGCAGTGTCCACTCATTCTTTGAACCCTTGGAGATCTTCCCATATCCCAGGGGTTCTTTTAAAGTGGAAAATATTCATGTTTAATTGAGCGACAGAGTAAGACCTGACTTCCACAGTCAAAGTCTCCAGCATTTGCTAAGACCTGCTATGTGCCAGGCACTGTACTGGGCACAGCCCCAGTGATCAACCATCAAATTCTTATGATGACTTTTGAAGATGGTGGGTTAGCATACTCACCACATCACTGATGAGAACTAAGACCCTTGGGGTAAAATGGTATCACACTTAAAAATCATGGGGGTAGAATCCAGCCTATGGAAAAAATTAGATTTGTTCTCATGTATTCAGAAATATTTATTATGACTACTATAAAAATGAGACATTGAAAGGAGTTTAAGAGGTCAACAGTGGGTGGAAATATGTTTCGGTTCATCTGAATGATGTATCATTTTGCAGTATGAGATCTCATGTTTGCAAATTTGTACACATGTGGGAAAATGCTTACAGTATAAAGTTGAAAGACACAGAGCTGCATATTTGGTACAATGTCACCTGGTAATAGGTATAAATATAGATGAAATGCACTGACATTTTGAGAGGGGTTGTATCAAAGCCATACCTATTCCCCAGGAGGAAAGTGGAGGGAAGACATAAACCCCCACATTTCAGTAAGTCTCTTACTTTGTGTGGATCATATTATTTTGCCTTCCACCGGACCTCAAATAAGTCTTTGTCATAATATCAGCTGGATACAAAATCAGGAAACAGACAGCTCAAGGATTAAAACCAAGAGTAAAAACCTTTAAATAGTAAATGTACCTTGTGCAAAAATCGTCACAAGACAAAAAAGCTGGGAAATAATGGTCTATCCTAAGAACGAGGATAAAATCCATGAAATGTCAATGGAAAAACCAAACTATGGTCATACCATATGAAAAATTTAAAATAATAATCCCCAAAATATTAAAGGAGGTTAAAGAAAATACAATGGAAGAACAAAAGAGGGTCAGAAAAACAATGAATGAATAATATGAGATTCTAAATAAAGATGTAGAAATTTTAAGAAGGAACAAAAGAGCTACTGGAGTTAGAAAAAAGATAACTGAACTAAAAAGATTCCCTAGAAGATTACAACAGCAATTGGAGATGACAGAAAATAGAATCAGTGAATTCAAATACAAGACAATTGAAATGAGTCACGCTGAAAGCTGAAATACAAAAATATAACCAACAAAAACAAAAATAACCCAAGAGGAGGATCCAAGGTGGCCAATTAGGGAGAAACTGGGCTCACTTCCCTCCCAGCAGAAAACACTTGGAGACAGGAAAAGTCTTTCTGAAAAGAGTTCTGGGGCTCTGGAGATTTGGAAAAGGGCTGTACAACACCTAGGAAAGAACAGAATAAGTAGAGAGAAAAGCTTCATTGAGGATTATTGAAGCTTCAATAACCCTCTGTCCTTGTTCGTTAGCTGCCAGAATGCTATATATCAGAAACAGAATGACTTTCAAAAAGGTAAATTTAGTAAGTTGCTAGTTTATAATTCTAAGGCCAAGAAAATTTCCCAATTAAAACAAAGATATAGACATATCCAATCTAAGCTATCCAGAGAAAGATACCTTGGTTCAAGAAGGCTGATAGATGTTCAGCATTTCCCTCTCAGTTAGAAGACCACATGGTGAACATGGTGGCATCTGCTGGCTTTCTCTTCAGACCACTTGCTTCATTAAGCTCCCCAGGAGGCATTTTCCTTCTTCATCTCCAAAGGCTGGTGAACTCTCTGCTTTGTGGTTCTGTAATGTTCTGCTATGGCATTCACGTGGCTCTAAAAAGGGACTCTTTCCAAAGTGTTTCCTCTTTTAAAGGATTAATGGGTGGAGTCATAACTCTATGGACTATATCTCTTCAAAAGTTACCATCTACAATTGGGTGGGTCACATCTTCAAGGGAACAATCAAGATGCTCCCATCCAGCAATATTGATGAGGGTTAAAGGACATGGATTTTCTGGGGTCCACCACAAATTAAAACTGGCACAATCTTCTCATCCCTGACGTCTGTAGCA
>PVIY010033878.1:0-27685 GCA_004026745.1 Myrmecophaga tridactyla | reverse complement strand
TGGAATGCCCATGCTCTTTTATTCTGGTTCCTTCCAAGAAGCGTCCCTTTCACAGCAGAGTCTTCCCTGCCCCCCACTGCCCACTGTTTCTCCTATTGTCACCTCCTCCTCTGACCTATGATGTCACTGTAATCACTCTGAACTGTGAAGTCTGTCTCCACATCTGCCCCACTGGGGACCCCCTCAGGGCAGTGCCACTGGCAGCCTGCAGGCCAAATTGGGCCCCCAGACACATTTTTGTTTGGCCTGGATGGAGCTTTAGAGCATGTTAAATTTTCACGAGTTGCCAACATTCAAGAATAGGGAGATTTCACATAAAAACCCAGACTTCCAGGTTCTCTTGCAAGATCAAATTACCAGGCCGATTTTGGGCCTGGAGACCACTGGGGGGCCAGAGCCCCTCGGCGCCCTTCCATCCTTGAGGTCACTGTTGGGCCCCCACCTTGGTATCTGAGAATCAAGGCCCAGAACATTCTGGCCAAAACCAATCTATGGTGTTAGAAGTCAGGATAATGTTATTCTTGGGAGGTGGAGGAGTGAGAGGGAAGGGCCGCGAGGGGGCTTTGGGGGGCTGGTCACACGGCTGAGTTCAGGTTATGAAAACTCACCAGGCCCAATGGTTGAGCACGTTTTTATAGTCAACACAATTCACCAAAAAAGAAATTTAAAAATGTTGTTACTAATGAAATCATACATTTCAGGAATATGGACACACTTTGAAGGAATATGTCCCAAATGTACTTCACTTTGGACTTTTCCTTGGAGCCAGCTGCTCCAAAGACATTTGGCAGCTGCTGGGTTCTCCAAGTCACTTCCTATTGCCTAAATCTTAAAAATCGAGTTTGGGAAACCAACAGCAGACCCCACCTCTGGGCCCTCCTAATTACAGCAAGAGATTAGCCAATTTCCAGTTATCAGGGAGGTTTTTTTAAAACTCTGGCACCCAAGGCATGGAGGCCCAATAGCCTTCTTTTCTCCCCCTGGTTAGAAAGGACACTCGAGGAGGTGAAAGCGGCAGTGCTGGTGCTTGGCCAGCCCCCAGGGGTAGGGGAGCCTAGAGCTCTGTGCAATCAAGAAGTCCCAGGGGAATGAGCTGGGACCCGGCATCTTGGGGATGAGAAAGCCTTCTTGACCAAAAGGGGGAAGAGAGAAATGAGACAAAGTAAAGTCTCGGTGGCTGAGAGATTTCAGAGTCGAGAGCATATCCTAGAAGTTATTCTTATGTGCTATCCCTTTTCAGTTTATGGTGTATTGGAGTGGCTGGAGGAAAGTACCTGAAACTGTTGAGCTGTGTTACAGTAGCTTTAATTCTTGAAGATGATTGTATAAAGATATAACTTTTATAATGTGGTCATATGATCTTGAAAACCTTATGTCTGATGCTCCTTTTATCCAGGGTATTGGATAGACAAGTAAAAACATATGGATAAATAAATAAATAAATAATAGGGGGGATAAGGGGTAAAATAAATTGGGGAGATGGAAATACTAGTGGTCAATGAGGGGAGGGGTAAAGGGTATGGGATGCATGAGTTTTTTCTTTTTTCTTTTTATTTCTTTTTCTGGAGTGATGCAAATGTTCTAAAAAATGATCACGGTGATGAATACACAACCATGTGATGATATTGTGAGCCACTGATTGTACACCATGTATGGACTATATGTGTGTGAAGATTTGTCAATAAAGATATTTAAATTAAAAAAAAAGAAAACAGTCCCAGGAGGTGGCTTCTGCAGAGGAGAAAGGAGCTAGTTCCATTAGGAAGTGATCAGTCTGAGCTCCTCGGTTTCATTGAAACCATCTCAGCTCTTCCAACATTTGTTGCTTCTTCAAATGTATTTCCTGGGCGGCTCCACTGTGCCCTACTCCTGCGGCATTCAGTGAACAAAGCACACAGGGTCCCTGCCCGCATGGAGTTTACATTCTCATGGGGGGGACGAGCGCAAACAAGGACACAGATAAAAAAAATTCAGTAATTCCTGATGATGCGATGTGAAGTGGGAAAAGAAAACAGAGATGGCAGGTTGCAAGCGGAGGGCTTCACTGATCAGGAAGATTTGAGCCAAAGAAAGAGGATGTCTGCGGGGTGGGTGGGGTCTGAATTTTCATCCGGGCTCTGCCCCCTCCAAGCCGCAGCATCTGGGTAAGTTACCACCCCCCTCTCTCGGAGGGTGGCGATAGGGGGTGACCACGGCAGGGGGCTGCCCTACATGGCCCTCCATCTCCTGTCCTGGGTGGGGGGCACTGCCCCCCGTTTCACAGAGAAGAAGAGGAGCCATCGACTGCCCAGCACTGAGCTGGTTTAGGAGGACATATGAGGGGCACATATGAGAATATATGAGGGCACGTATGAGAAGGGGCGAGAGTGCCGTGGGCCAGGGGAGGCCTCGGGTGCTGGCCAAGCAGCTGGGATTTTACCCGCGAGAAGTCGCGGGGCAGGAGCAGGACGCTGCCAGGCCTGTGATTCTGGAAGGTCTTCCTGGGGGCCTGAGGGTGGTGGCTGGGAGGGGAAGGAGTCCTGGGGCCTGGGACAAGGCCCACTCTGGGGCAGCGAGACGGAGCCCTGCACACTCCTTTCCCAGCTGCGCTCACCGAGAGCAAGGGCCCGAGTCTGGACCCCCCTGTGCCCACACTCTAGTCCTCTGCTCCAAAGTGTTCTCAGCGATCTGGAAACCAGCGAATCAGCCCTGACTCCGAAATCCAGAGCAAGAGGCAGCTGAGCCAGGCTGGAGAGAGGGAGGGAGGTGGCAGGTGGGGAGCCGGGTACAGGGGCTCGGCCTCGCTACCCTCCAGCTCGTCCACCAGTGGCTGGGACATGCCCTGGCCACAGGTTCAGTGGGATGGAGCTGTGACGAAACATGATGAGAAAGACTCACTGCCACGAACTTTTACTTGGTGCCAACTGAATGTCAGGCGTTCGGGTCAAAGGGATATAACTGAATCCTCATGGATCCATTTTACATTTGGAGACCTGGAAGCTCAAAAAGACGCAAGGCAGTGGTCTGCCTTCAGGGCTGCCCTGGGTTCCGTCGGTCTATCAGGACATATCTCTCTGTCATCTTACGATTAATCACATGTCCAGGCTAAAACCCCACGATTCGAAATGAGCCTAGGGGAGTCCCTGGCTCCCCAACTTGTACCCAACCCTCAATGGGTTTTCTCAGCCCTTGGGGTCTGAGCTAATTTTGCTCCGTCCTGATGGGGCGACAATGAGGGAGGTTAGGGAGAAAACAGAGGTTTTCAGCGGTCTCCAGAGCCAGTCCTTCTCGGGCTGTTTTTCAGGGTCACTTTTTTCCAAGCTATTTGCTTCCTTTTGCTGCCACCTAGAGGCCAAGAGCAGGACAGCCAGCCTTGCTTCCCCTTTCCACCCACCCACCACCAAAAAGCTAAGACCACCCGGGAGAGAGAGTCCTGGGATTCGCAGAGAAAGGTGGTGAACAGAGATCTCTGACTCGGTAATAATATTTAGAAATTACATAATGGTGCCTATGCTGGTTTGAAAGGATTTATGTACCCTAGAAAAGCCATGTTTTAATCCTAATCAATCTTGTGGGAACAGCAGTTTCTTCTAATCCCTAGTCAGCACTATAAATTGGAAACTTCATGTCATCTCCACGGAGATGTGACTCAATCAGTTGTGGGTATTCAACTTGATTAGATGGAGACGTGTCTCCACCCATTCTACGCGGGCCTTGATTAGTTTACTGGAATCCTATAAAAGAGGAGACATTTTTGGGAGAGAATGTCTTTTGAGGAGGAGAGAGCTGCAGAGCCACCAGACAGAATGATGAGAGAACCAGAGTCCACCAGCCAGCGACCTTTGGAGATGAGGGAGGATGCCCCCGCGGAGCTTCATGAAGCAAAGGGCCTGGAGAGGAAGCCAGCAGGCAACGCCGTGTTCACCATGGGCCTTTCCAGCTGAGAGAGAAACCCTGAACTTCATCGGCCTTTCTTGAGTGAAGGTAACCTCTTCTTGGTGCCTTCACTTGGACATTTTTATAGATTTGCTTTAATTGGGACATTTTCTCGGCCTTAGAACTATAAATTAGCCACTTATTACATTCCCCTTTTTGAAGCCATTCCATTTCTGGTATATTGCATTCCAGCAGCTAGCAAACTAGAACAGTGCCCGAGCACATTATAACCTTTTGACTTCCATGAAAACATTCCTCATAATATTTTTTTACTGACAACAACACAGCTGGATATGCTTTTTCGATTTTTAAACGGCAGGTGTGGGCAGACCACGGTGGCTCAGCAGGCAGAGTTCCTGCCTGCCATGCCGGAGGCCCGGGTTCATTTCCTGGTGACTGCCCATGCAAAAAAAAAAAGAAAAAAGAAGCAGGGGCTACACTGGGGCTGCAGTAATTCCAGGGTCACTTCCTTCCTTGGTTTGCCCGACTGTCTAACCAGAAAACAATGCCTCACAAACGGGGAAAGAGTTGGTAGGCTGTGCTTTCTAAATACCATAATTCAGATTTTAATCCCATTCTCCAATATGGGACCATTTGGGGTGTCATTTGGCTAACACATGTCCATCTTCTTTGAGGTTCATCATTTAGTCTTGCAAACAAATCAGAAGACTGGTATTTTTTTAAATCTGAAACAAATGGCTTCAAAAACCCCTGAAAGTAATGTTTTCACTGATTTGAAGCTTTTTTGAAATTTGTGATTTCCAAGTGCTTCAAGTGTGCAGACTTGGGAGTTTTTAAAGGAAACACACTTTCTTTGCTTTGGGGCAATAAAAGCACATAACAATGGAAACATTTCCAAACATCTGTTTTTAAAAGGCTGTTTCCAAAACATGAGTGTCTCTCAAAAAGCAGTTATATCCTCACTCTTTGTTTTAAAATCTTCATCTTAAGGGACAGATTTGGTGCTTTGTTTTTTTCCCCCACAGGGAACAAGTCACTGACAGTCACATGTCACCCCAAAAGAAGTCATTGAATGTGGGGTGACTGTCTTTTTCATTAAAAAAAATCAACCACGAAATCCATCTTCAGGCTCAGCAGCTGTTTTAAATCAACCTCAGTCGCTGCCCATAGAAGATGATACCCTCTATTTAAAGGTCTTGTTTTAATAATTATAATGTAAATAATAATAGAAAATATTGACTCTGTGTCAGACAGGTTCACATGTATTGATACATTACATCCACAAAACTAGCCTGTAGGGCAGGTGCAATTAGCAGTCCCCTTTGACGATGAAAAACTGAAGAAGTCTTGGGTGCTAGTAGCTGATTAGATCTCCCTTTAAAGTGGTTCTAATCAAGAGGGGGAAACCTAGGTGATTGTCTCTCAATGGGGCCGCGTGGGTGGCGGTGAGGGAACTCCAGACTTAAGAGAAAGCAGAACCTGTCCTCTTGGTGAGGGTGGAGAAGTGCAATGGGTTTTTGCAGCTATGTAGCCTTTCTGCCTTCAGCTGTTTGTTCAGGTTCTGGTGCTCCCAGGAGGGCTAGGGGAGATGAAAAAGGAGGAGGGGACATCATTGAGATGAAGGGGTGTTCTGGGTTGAGTAGTGGTCCCCCCAAAATTCAAGTCCATCCCAGAACCTCAGATTGCAAGCTTATTTGGAAATAGGGTCTTAGCGGGTATAATTAGGTAAGTGAAGGTAAGGCCATGCTGGAGTAGGGTGGGCTCTAAATCCAACAACTGGTGTCCTTAGAAGGAGCGACAACACAGAGGGGTAGACCACGTGAAGATGGAGCAGACAGTTATATGGCTACGAGCCAGGGACTGCCCGGGACAGCCAGCTGCCCCCAGAACCTGAGAGAGGCGTGGGATGGCTTCTCCCTCAGAGCCTCCGGAAGGAACCAACCCTGCTGACGCCTAGATCTCACATCTCTGGCCCCCACACCTGTAGGAGAATACATTGTTGCTGTTGTACGCCATGTTCATTTGTAGTAAAATTTGTTCCAGCAGTCCTAGGGAACGCATTGTGTCATTTTGCAGTGTCCTTGCACTGTAGGCAGGAACTTCTGCTCTGCCTCTTGACCTTGGGCTTGGCCATGTCACTTGCTTTGACCAATAGCATGAGGCAGAAATGTTGACAAGCCAGGTCCAAATCTACGCTCAAGATACCTTGCCTGTTTCCTCTTGCCCTCCACCTCCACCTCTGTCAGCCCCCAAGAACACACCTGGGCGAGCCCACTGGTCCCAGGAGGAGGCAGAGGGCATAGCCTTGATAAGCAGACACCCAGATGACCCCCAGACTTGTGAGCAAGCCCAACAAGACCCACCCAGATCAGCCAACCAACCATCCCACAGATCCGGGAGAGTAAATTATTCTTTGAAGGCACTGATTTGTGGGGTCATTTGTTACACAGCATTTGGGAGCAAAAACTAACTGATACAATGGGCATTTGTGCTCTAGTTATTCCTCTCACACTGCCAGCCCCCAAGTCCTCTCCCTACTGACCCTGTGCTTGGCTTGTCCTCAAGGAGGAAAGAAAGATCCAGATGATTGTGGCCGATGGACCTAGTTTAATAGGAAGATGAGAAGAGAAGAACTGGAGACAACCTCTGAACAGAGCCCCCAAAGTTTCTTTGAAAACAAAGTATGTAAGGTCTCAAGACGTGAAAAAAAAAAAGTGTCGAGAGCAAAAATGGCCAATGTGTGTCCCAGAAACATTAACAAAATATGCCTTTATGAAGGCATCCCTTTGGGGAGGGAGAAAGAAGGAGGGAGAGCTCACAAGGACATACTGATGTTATAACTGCTGAGCCTTGGTATCCTCCTCAGTTAATAAATAGCATATTGGGCAAGAATATCAACTTGGGAGTGAGCCTGTCTAAGTTTAAATCCTGATTCTACCCCCAAGAGCTCTGTAGCCTTGGTCATTTACTCTTTCTGCACCACAGTTTCTTCATCTGTAAAGCGGGGGTAATAATAGTCTCTACCTCATAGGGTCATTGTGAGAATTAAATGAGTAAAATATAAAACACTTCAAATCATTCCTGACTCAACATAAGTGCTACATGAGTGTTTGTTAAGGGGTTCATGTTGACATGAGGACATGAAAAAATGTTTGGGAATCCCTGGAACAATGCGGGTGCACCACTAATAAGGCTCTTCTCTCCTGGTGTATTACATCTATTGCTGCGGGACAAATGACCCCAAATGTAGCAGTTTAAAACAGCCATAAATGTTTATTATCACAGTTTCTCTGGGTCAGGAATTTGGAAGTGGCTTTGCCAGACATCCCCCCAAAGCTCCAGGGTCTCCTTGGGCAACAAAATGGATGCTTTGATTCCTGACCTCACATTCTCACACCACACCATCTCCTTCTCAGACAGCAAGGAAGTTTCTCTTTGTCAGAAGTCCCAGCAAATGGTCCCTGACATGTCACTGTGAACAGGGAGAAAGGGATGCTACAATTGGCTTAAGACAGTCAGTACCCTCCCAACATCATGGCTGAGATTGGGAGAAAAATGGCTACATCCATTGTCTATCACCACATTGAAAACTCCCAAAACTTAATGGCTTAAGGCACCGAGGATTATTTTTTCATGATTCTGGAAGCTAGAATGTGGGAAGTTCATCTGCTTCTCTCTCCTTGGACCACGCAGTGGCTGTGGCAGCGTATGGTCTGGGATGTAGGGACCACAGGATAGCGTCACCCACACATCTGGCTGCGCTGCCTGAGCTCTCCACATGACCCCTCATCCTCCAGTAAGCTGGACTGGCCTTCTTTTTTCTTTTTTCTTTTTTTTTTTTTGCACAGCAGACTCAGGGTCTAAGAGGGCAACAGAAGAGGCTGCAATGGTTCTCAAGCTCCCTCCTCGGCACTCTACACGGTTATTTCCACTGCTTTCTCTTGGTCAAAGCCACACAGCCCAGATTTAAGGGGAGTGCAGGGATTCCTCTTACTGGGTGAAGCAGAAAGGCACACTGCAAAGGGGCTTATAAGAGGAAGAGCAGGGCTCATCTTTGCAAACTCTCTACCACAGGTGATGAGGGCAGATCCAGGAGCATGGACAGCAGGACGGCCGACGGCTGCCCTGAGAGGCAGAAGGTGGCAATGGCTGAGGTGCCTCCCGGGAGATCAGGTGGCGCCTTTGCCCATGGTCACTCTGGCCACGCTGGGTCAGCAATGTCCCTGGAGACAGAGCTTGTGTCAAACGCCTGGGCATGTTCTCAGACCCAATACCCAGAGATAATCTCTGAGCTCGGAGCAGGAGGGGCTGGGATTAGATATCTTCCATGTTAAATTGAGTCATGAAACTTTTATCAAGGGATAGAGTTTGTCAATGCCAAGACCACAAGGCAAATCTGGGCTGACTCATTATGGGCAAATCCTTCTCCGCTCGCGACTGCACTGATTCTGATGGCATTGTGAAATGAGAGCTAGCAGAAGGGGGGCTTTGCAGAAGGGGCCGCCTGGCCTGCTAGGTGCATGCAAAGAGCTTTCCCAGGCGCCTAGGAAAACAGGCACGGCTTGGCAAACCGGAGTGACAGCTACTTCCATCAGACACGAGCACGTGTTGCCCAATCACTTCTCCATCAGCCAAGCAGGGACCCATGTGGCTTTGTCTCTCTGGGAACTGTAAGGTTTAGGAGGCGAAAGAAAGAAGAGGCAGACCAAAAAACCTTAGAGTGAGTGCATTTATTCCTGCGCTCCCAGGCAGAGCTTATAGAACTCCAGGTAGGGAGTTGCGAGCTCGCCGCTGGGTCCTGGTGTGGGCGGTTTTTAAGCAAGGGGGTTAGGTGACGCTTAGAAGGGGTGGCACATTTTATACAGCTCGAGTCATGGTGACCTTCCCTGTTTCCCGACTTAATAGGAACCACATCATCCCCTTCTTGTCCCCTCTGACTGAAGGCATCCAGGACCCAGCCCTGCCAGCTGGAGAGGGACCCTCGGACCCTCTCCCCTTCCATCCGTTGAGAGCCACCGCTCGAGAGACAGCTGTGAAGTCACCTACCCCCCACGTTGGCCATCTCATTGCTGAGTGATGTTGATCCAATAGGTTAGGCCTTTGGAATCCCCTGCAAGATGGCACAGCAATTTCCACTTAACACGTGGAACCTTTCAGACATGGTCCTTATACCTAAGTGGTGCCCAGTAAGTGCTAGATTCTGTAGTGACGATTGCCAGGAACAGCCACTGAGTGTTAAGCTCATCTGTCTCACTGTTCTTACTCATTTAACCCCCACAGTCACTCATTTTGGTAGTAAGGAACAAAGACCCAACTCACACCAGCTTAAGCAATAAAGGAGGTTGTTGGCTCACGCAGCAGGCGAGTCCTGGGGGTGGGTGACAGGGTGGAAGGAAGAGCTGCAGGTACCAGGGACCCTGGGGGTGGACCAGGATCTCCGGGCCACCAGCACTCTTACACTGTCCCTCCATTTGCTTCTCGTCTTTGCCACTCTTTGCCTAATTGTCCTCATTTTATTCTACTGCAGAAAGACCTTCTCCACAAGGCAGGAGACAGGGCCACCAGCAGCCCCAGCTTAGCAATGGGTGGGGGAAAGGAGAGCGACTGTCTCCCAGGAACAGCATACTGATCTCAGGGAGAAGCTCTGGTGGACCTGGGTCCCCCCTTGTGGCTGAGGCAGAGTCTGTTACCAGAAGGGGAAGAGGGGCGGCTGCCGTGGCTCAGCAGGCAGAGCTCCGACCTACCGTGCTGGAGGTCTGGAGTTCGATCCCTGGTGCCTCCTGCCCATATGCAAATTTTTAAAAAAAAAAAAAAAAAGAAGGGAAAGAGTGAGTATCCTGGGAAGAGAGAAAGCAGTTGTTATCACCACCCCACCCCGCAACTCCATCCCGTTTCCTTGAGAGGACCCAAATGAGATGGCAAAATTTGAATGGATCTAAGTGGGGTGGGTATGGTCAGAGCAGACATGCACTGCACCAAAGGTCAAGGTTACAAACTGGCTGCCCATAGCAGCAATGGCTTTTTTTTTTTCCTTGAGCCAAGATTTTAAATCAGATGTCATGCAAACAATCAGATTCCCCAGCTTCTCAGGAACCATCTAAACATCTGCCGGCACTGGGCTTGCCTTCCCACCTGGCAGAACCGGCCGGAGCTGAGTAGCCACTTTAGATAGGAGATGGTCTCTCCAGTTTGCCACTGTCCCCACCACTACTGCCTTACGCCAGCCCTATTTCGTTCATGTCTGTTCCTGGCTTGATCCCAGCAGGCACTGGAGTTTGCCACCCCTGAGTTAGAGTTCCGGCCCCACTGCCCTCCAGAACTCCCCCCCACTGCTCACCCTCATGAAACCCACGGCTCAACAAGTCCAGAGCCCCTACACAGGTCATGACCTCCCTCTGTCTCCTCTATCATTTCGGCACTGAGGACCTGGGGACAGCCGCCCCAGCCACCTGGGTGACCCCTCAGCCCTAAAATTGACTCCCTGCTCTCCGTGGCTGGAGATCCCCAGCTGAAGCCTCTCTGCCTTAAGCAGTTTGCACAGCCCCAGAATCCAAGGCTGTTTTAACTCTCTGGGAGTTTCAAGTTTGCAAACGGCTTCATCACAGACTCCAGGCTGCTCCGCGGAACATCCCACTGCTGCCTCTAATGTTCCTTCAACCCTTCAACAAATACTCATTAAGCATCTGCTACAGAAGGCAGCAAACTATGACCCACGGCCAAGTCCTGCCCGCCACCTGTTCTGGTTCGACATGCAAGCTAAGAGCGGTTTATACATCTTCACATGGTGGTGGGGAGGGGATCAGGGAATCAAAATAAGAATGTTATTCTGTGCCACGTGAAAATGATATGAAATTCAAACGTCAGTGCCCTTATATTAAATTTCCCTGGAACACAGCCACGCTCACTCGCTCGCATGCCGTCTACGGCTGGGTCCATACTGCAGGGCAGAGCTGAGGAGTTGCAATAGAGGCCCGCAAAGCCAGAGCTGTTTCCTACCCGGCCCTTTCCAAAGACCCAGGGCTGCGTCCCTGCCCTGCGACACCCCTGGCCCTTTCCGGGTGTCGGTGATACGGTGGTTTCTTGCCTGTTAGGGAGGTCTGTTCTTTTGAGGTGGGGGCAAATGACAACCCCACATGCAATACTCACCCACCTCCCCCCCCCCGAAAAAAACAAACCACAAACTGTCAGGTGTTGCTAATAGCCATGAAGAAAATCACAGCAGGGTGAAGGTGACAGAGAACGGTGAGGAGGTGGCCAGGAGGGTCTCTCGGATAACGTGACCCTGGAGCTGAGCCCCAGGGAGACAGTGAACCCTGCAGCCAGCATGTGCAGGGGCCCAAGAGGGGGCAGGCGGGTGGGCAGTAGGGGCAGCAAGGAGACCTGGGAGCCCAGAAGGGATGAGCTAAAATAATCATTTTAATATCAGGCATCCATTGTTAAGTGTCTACCCCGTTCCACAGTCCTCCCCACGCAATGAGAACGACTTCTTTCTGCAGTTCTGTTGAGCCTGTGTGCTCAGTGTGGCCACCCTCGCTAATTCCCCCAGCAAACCTAACTTGAAACTATGACAATTATTCCCCCGCCCCATTGTCCTGATAGGTAAACTGAGGCTTAGGAGCTAGCCGACTTGCAACAGGCCACTTATCCAGTAGACAGCAAAAATGGGATCCCAGCGTAATTTCCAAGGCCCCGCTCTCCCCTCTTCCTCTCTCACCGCCTTTTCCACAAAGGGCCTCTCATACCAAAACAGGGAAGAGTGTAGCATTTTAACAGAAATTAAGCCTCGCCCAGATTTCAGAACAAACATGTTTTCTCCATCAGCAGGAGGCTTTGGAGGAGCTCGGGAGGGGGCCTCCTGATTGTCCTGTTTTGACTTTCAAGGAGGTCACTTATCCCAGAAACCAGCAGGCAATTGGCAAACTCAGATGTGTGCGGTGCCGGTGCCGGGAGGGCTGGGGAGCCGAAGCTCCGCGCCACCCCCGTTTGCTGCTCCCTGTGGGAAACCTGGGGGGATCGGGGGCTTTCCATTAGGAGAGGGCGTGGGGTACGGGGCCTCATCCAGGCGCAAAGCCCCCCCAAACCTTCAGCCAGGGCGAGACGCCAGCTCTGACTCGGGCAGCGAGGAAGGCGTGGGGAGCTCTCTAGCACTTCTGTTGTTTTTCAAATTCATGTAGAAATAATACATGGGCATATTCAAGGGAAAAAATAAAATCTCATCCATGCCCTGTAGTTTCTAGCCAATGTTGGCAAAGAATCAGGGACAAGAACGTTCTCTACTCCAGGAGCTGTCCCTTGGAGTTTGTTTGGGGATTTACTTGGGAATTTCTGGCCCAGAAGGCAGGATGCCGGGGACAGACTCCCCAGCTCACAGTGGATCTCCATTTGAGGGGCCTGGAGGGGGTGGGGGAGGTTCCTGGGGAAAATATATCTCAGAGGGGTAGGTAAGGGCTCCCCTACCAGCCCCGCCCCCCCAAGGAGTTAGAGGAGAAGAGGGCCCACAGGTTCCACGGCCACAGAGAGATGGTGCTCACCCCACCCCACCCACCCTCGACCCCCTGGAGAAAGTGCCAGGGCTCTGATCACAATAGGAGCTGCCGGGGTACGAAAACTGCTCCCCAGTGCCCAGGGGTCCTAGCTGAGGCTGACCCCCTGCTCCAAGGAAACCAGGCCCAGGCCAGCAGCCCCAGAAGGAAGGGTGCAGGCGTTTCCTGAGCACCTAATAAGTGACTGGTTTCCTGGGGCGTTTAACTCACTGGGGCATCAACATGAGATGGTTTCATGTCTTAAAAAGTAGGCAGCCGAGCTGCCCAGAAATCTGACTGCCCGTGGTCCAGCCTCCGCTCCTCACTTCCTGCTGTGTGACCTTGGGCAAGTTACTAAACCTCTCTCTGCCTTGGTTTCCTCATCTTTGAAATGGAGGTCACAATGTGACCTACCAGTAGGGTTGTCATGATGATTAAGAGTTAATAAATCTAAAGCACCTGGACCCATGGCTGGCACCCAGGAGGCAGTGTGGGTGCTAGCTGCTGCCTCAGTTTCCCAGGAACAAAAGGCCACAAACTGGGTGGCTTAAAACAACAGAAATTTATTGTCTGACGGTTCTGGAGTCCAGAAGTCCCAAATCGAGGTGCTGGCAGGGCCGCGCTCCCTCTGAAACCAGCAAGGGAGACTCCTTCCTTGCCTCTTCTGGCCTCTGGTTGCTTCTGGCATTTCTTGGCTTGCAGCTACCTCCCTCCAATCTCTGCCTCTGTCTTCACAAAGCTGTCCTCTCTCTCGTCTGTCTGTTTCTCTGTCTAGACCTCTTCTTATAAGGACTCTGACCCAGTGTGACTTCAGCTGCACGGACCCCCACACCAGCAGGGGCTTCTGCGGGGTTCTCCCCTCCCTCCTTCCTACCTCTAGCCCCAAAGGAGCTGATAAGCAAAAGAGGGTACAAAGGTGTGAAGGAGCCTGACTGCAACACACACACACACACCCCAAGCAGCACTGTGGCCATCTCAGGCTGGTGATGGGAGCAGGCCGAGGAGAGGAGGCGTGAACTGAATTTAAGAATGAACAGGCCTGAGCCTTGCATGTGAAATGAGATTATTCCAGTAACCGAAAGGGCCCGGAAGTCGTAGGATCGGCCCAGCCCGCCTTTGGGGGACAGAGTATAGTAGAAAGCAATCAACTGAATAATAATGATAAAATGAAATGGGACATGACTCCCAGGGATGAGCCTGGCCTTGGCACCATGGGATTGATAATCCCTTCCTGACCCAAAGGGGGAAAAGAATTGTAACAAATAAGGTATCAGTAGCCGAGAGAGTTCATGTGGAGTCGAGAGGCTACTCTGGAGGCTACTCTTACGCTAGCTTCAGCCAGGTATTGCTACTTATCATGGTTTGCCAAACACCAGCCAAAACCATTCCTGCCAACCCTAAAGAACACCTAGGGCTTTATCTGAGATTCAACAAATGTCAGAAACCTACAACCTTCAGAGGGGTTCCTAGGCCAGATAAGCCCCTGAAACCCAGGGGCGCCAGCCCTTCCAGAATATCAGCTAGTTCCATCCCCCATCCCATATTATCAACAGCCCCTTCCAACATGAAAAGCTAGAATGGGCATAGCCCAAATAATACTTAAGAGTGGGAGAAAGATCAAAAGTGATGGTGAGAGATATACAGAGAAGGTGGGGTTTAACAAACGAGTAGGACTGCTAAATCATTATATTGATATTTCTTTTGGTCTCCTGTGTCTTGGAGCAGCCAGAAGGAAAAATATAAAATTATGGAATTGTAACCCATACCAAACTCTGAAATCTGTTCTATAACGAATTATTGCAGTATGCTCTGAAATGTATTGCTTTTTTGTATATGTTACTTTTCACAATTAAAAAAAAGTATCTGACGAGGGGATGGAAATTGCTTATCCTTGAATTAAATAGGCATCTATGGCATTCCCCCCAAAAAACAAAAAATGAGAATAATAATAATAACAGCAGTAATAGCAGCTGTTGTGAGTTGAAATGTATCACTCGCGGACATATGTTATACGTTTGTTATCCTCCTCACCTCTGTACCTGAGAACGTGATTTTAATTGGAAATAGGGTCTTTGCAGAGATGATCAAGTGCAGCTGAAGTAACTGGGTTAAGGTCAGAGTCCTTATAAGAAGAGGTCTAGACGGACAGACAGACAAGAGAGAGGACGGCTTTGTGAAGACAGAGGCAGAGATTGGAGGGAGGCAGCGGCAAGCCAAGAAATGCCAGAAGAGGCAAGGAAGGAGTCTCCCTTACTGGTTTCAGAGGCAGCGCGGCCCTGCCAGCACCTCAGTTTGGGACTTCTGGACTCCAGAACCATCAGACAATAAATTTCTGTTGTTTTAAGCCACCCAGTTTGTAGCCTTTTGTTCCTGGGAAACTGAGGCAGCAGCTAGCACCCACACTGCCTCCTGGGTGCCAGCCATGGGTCCAGGTGCTTTAGATTTATTAACTCTTAATCATCATGACAACCCTACTGGTAGGTCACATTGTGACCTCCATTTCAAAGATGAGGAAACCAAGGTAGAGAGAGGTTTAGTAACTTGCCCAAGGTCACACAGCAGGAAGTGAGGAGCGGAGGCTGGACCACGGGCAGTCAGATTTCTGGGCAGCTCGGCTGCCTACTTTTTAAGACATGAAACCATCTCATGTTGATGCCCCAGTGAGTTAAACGCCCCAGGAAACCAGTCACTTATTAGGTGCTCAGGAAACGCCTGCACCCTTCCTTCTGGGGCTGCTGGCCTGGGCCTGGTTTCCTTGGAGCAGGGGGTCAGCCTCAGCTAGGACCCCTGGGCACTGGGGAGCAGTTTTCGTACCCCGGCAGCTCCTATTGTGATCAGAGCCCTGGCACTTTCTCCAGGGGGTCGAGGGTGGGTGGGGTGGGGTGAGCACCATCTCTCTGTGGCCGTGGAACCTGTGGGCCCTCTTCTCCTCTAACTCCTTGGGGGGGCGGGGCTGGTAGGGGAGCCCTTACCTACCCCTCTGAGATATATTTTCCCCAGGAACCTCCCCCACCCCCTCCAGGCCCCTCAAATGGAGATCCACTGTGAGCTGGGGAGTCTGTCCCCGGCATCCTGCCTTCTGGGCCAGAAATTCCCAAGTAAATCCCCAAACAAACTCCAAGGGACAGCTCCTGGAGTAGAGAACGTTCTTGTCCCTGATTCTTTGCCAACATTGGCTAGAAACTACAGGGCATGGATGAGATTTTATTTTTTCCCTTGAATATGCCCATGTATTATTTCTACATGAATTTGAAAAACAACAGAAGTGCTAGAGAGCTCCCCACGCCTTCCTCGCTGCCCGAGTCAGAGCTGGCGTCTCGCCCTGGCTGAAGGTTTGGGGGGGCTTTGCGCCTGGATGAGGCCCCGTACCCCACGCCCTCTCCTAATGGAAAGCCCCCGATCCCCCCAGGTTTCCCACAGGGAGCAGCAAACGGGGGTGGCGCGGAGCTTCGGCTCCCCAGCCCTCCCGGCACCGGCACCGCACACATCTGAGTTTGCCAATTGCCTGCTGGTTTCTGGGATAAGTGACCTCCTTGAAAGTCAAAACAGGACAATCAGGAGGCCCCCTCCCGAGCTCCTCCAAAGCCTCCTGCTGATGGAGAAAACATGTTTGTTCTGAAATCTGGGCGAGGCTTAATTTCTGTTAAAATGCTACACTCTTCCCTGTTTTGGTATGAGAGGCCCTTTGTGGAAAAGGCGGTGAGAGAGGAAGAGGGGAGAGCGGGGCCTTGGAAATTACGCTGGGATCCCATTTTTGCTGTCTACTGGATAAGTGGCCTGTTGCAAGTCGGCTAGCTCCTAAGCCTCAGTTTACCTATCAGGACAATGGGGCGGGGGAATAATTGTCATAGTTTCAAGTTAGGTTTGCTGGGGGAATTAGCGAGGGTGGCCACACTGAGCACACAGGCTCAACAGAACTGCAGAAAGAAGTCGTTCTCATTGCGTGGGGAGGACTGTGGAACGGGGTAGACACTTAACAATGGATGCCTGATATTAAAATGATTATTTTAGCTCATCCCTTCTGGGCTCCCAGGTCTCCTTGCTGCCCCTACTGCCCACCCGCCTGCCCCCTCTTGGGCCCCTGCACATGCTGGCTGCAGGGTTCACTGTCTCCCTGGGGCTCAGCTCCAGGGTCACGTTATCCGAGAGACCCTCCTGGCCACCTCCTCACCGTTCTCTGTCACCTTCACCCTGCTGTGATTTTCTTCATGGCTATTAGCAACACCTGACAGTTTGTGGTTTGTTTTTTTCGGGGGGGGGAGGTGGGTGAGTATTGCATGTGGGGTTGTCATTTGCCCCCACCTCAAAAGAACAGACCTCCCTAACAGGCAAGAAACCACCGTATCACCGACACCCAGAAAGGGCCAGGGGTGTCGCAGGGCAGGGACGCAGCCCTGGGTCTTTGGAAAGGGCCGGGTAGGAAACAGCTCTGGCTTTGCGGGCCTCTATTGCAACTCCTCAGCTCTGCCCTGCAGTATGGACCCAGCCGTAGACGGCATGCGAGCGAGTGAGCGTGGCTGTGTTCCAGGGAAATTTAATATAAGGGCACTGACGTTTGAATTTCATATCATTTTCACGTGGCACAGAATAACATTCTTATTTTGATTCCCTGATCCCCTCCCCACCACCATGTGAAGATGTATAAACCGCTCTTAGCTTGCATGTCGAACCAGAACAGGTGGCGGGCAGGACTTGGCCGTGGGTCATAGTTTGCTGCCTTCTGTAGCAGATGCTTAATGAGTATTTGTTGAAGGGTTGAAGGAACATTAGAGGCAGCAGTGGGATGTTCCGCGGAGCAGCCTGGAGTCTGTGATGAAGCCGTTTGCAAACTTGAAACTCCCAGAGAGTTAAAACAGCCTTGGATTCTGGGGCTGTGCAAACTGCTTAAGGCAGAGAGGCTTCAGCTGGGGATCTCCAGCCACGGAGAGCAGGGAGTCAATTTTAGGGCTGAGGGGTCACCCAGGTGGCTGGGGCGGCTGTCCCCAGGTCCTCAGTGCCGAAATGATAGAGGAGACAGAGGGAGGTCATGACCTGTGTAGGGGCTCTGGACTTGTTGAGCCGTGGGTTTCATGAGGGTGAGCAGTGGGGGGGAGTTCTGGAGGGCAGTGGGGCCGGAACTCTAACTCAGGGGTGGCAAACTCCAGTGCCTGCTGGGATCAAGCCAGGAACAGACATGAACGAAATAGGGCTGGCGTAAGGCAGTAGTGGTGGGGACAGTGGCAAACTGGAGAGACCATCTCCTATCTAAAGTGGCTACTCAGCTCCGGCCGGTTCTGCCAGGTGGGAAGGCAAGCCCAGTGCCGGCAGATGTTTAGATGGTTCCTGAGAAGCTGGGGAATCTGATTGTTTGCATGACATCTGATTTAAAATCTTGGCTCAAGGAAAAAAAAAAAGCCATTGCTGCTATGGGCAGCCAGTTTGTAACCTTGACCTTTGGTGCAGTGCATGTCTGCTCTGACCATACCCACCCCACTTAGATCCATTCAAATTTTGCCATCTCATTTGGGTCCTCTCAAGGAAACGGGATGGAGTTGCGGGGTGGGGTGGTGATAACAACTGCTTTCTCTCTTCCCAGGATACTCACTCTTTCCCTTCTTTTTTTTTTTTTTTTTAAAAATTTGCATATGGGCAGGAGGCACCAGGGATCGAACTCCAGACCTCCAGCACGGTAGGTCGGAGCTCTGCCTGCTGAGCCACGGCAGCCGCCCCTCTTCCCCTTCTGGTAACAGACTCTGCCTCAGCCACAAGGGGGGACCCAGGTCCACCAGAGCTTCTCCCTGAGATCAGTATGCTGTTCCTGGGAGACAGTCGCTCTCCTTTCCCCCACCCATTGCTAAGCTGGGGCTGCTGGTGGCCCTGTCTCCTGCCTTGTGGAGAAGGTCTTTCTGCAGTAGAATAAAATGAGGACAATTAGGCAAAGAGTGGCAAAGACGAGAAGCAAATGGAGGGACAGTGTAAGAGTGCTGGTGGCCCCGAGACCCTGGTCCACCCCCAGGGTCCCTGGTACCTGCAGCTCTTCCTTCCACCCTGTCACCCACCCCCAGGACTCGCCTGCTGCGTGAGCCAACAACCTCCTTTATTGCTTAAGCTGGTGTGAGTTGGGTCTTTGTTCCTTACTACCAAAATGAGTGACTGTGGGGGTTAAATGAGTAAGAACAGTGAGACAGATGAGCTTAACACTCAGTGGCTGTTCCTGGCAATCGTCACTACAGAATCTAGCACTTACTGGGCACCACTTAGGTATAAGGACCATGTCTGAAAGGTTCCACGTGTTAAGTAGAAATTGCTGTGCCATCTTGCAGGGGATTCCAAAGGCCTAACCTACTGGATCAACATCACTCAGCAATGAGATGGCCAACGTGGGGGGTAGGTGACTTCACAGCTGTCTCTCGAGCGGTGGCTCTCAACGGATGGAAGGGGAGAGGGTCCGAGGGTCCCTCTCCAGCTGGCAGGGCTGGGTCCTGGATGCCTTCAGTCAGAGGGGACAAGAAGGGGATGATGTGGTTCCTATTAAGTCGGGAAACAGGGAAGGTCACCATGACTCGAGCTGTATAAAATGTGCCACCCCTTCTAAGCGTCACCTAACCCCCTTGCTTAAAAACCGCCCACACCAGGACCCAGCGGCGAGCTCGCAACTCCCTACCTGGAGTTCTATAAGCTCTGCCCGGGAGCGCAGGAATAAATGCACTCACTCTAAGGTTTTTTGGTCTGCCTCTTCTTTCTTTCGCCTCCTAAACCTTACAGTTCCCAGAGAGACAAAGCCACATGGGTCCCTGCTTGGCTGATGGAGAAGTGATTGGGCAACACGTGCTCGTGTCTGATGGAAGTAGCTGTCACTCCGGTTTGCCAAGCCGTGCCTGTTTTCCTAGGCGCCTGGGAAAGCTCTTTGCATGCACCTAGCAGGCCAGGCGGCCCCTTCTGCAAAGCCCCCCTTCTGCTAGCTCTCATTTCACAATGCCATCAGAATCAGTGCAGTCGCGAGCGGAGAAGGATTTGCCCATAATGAGTCAGCCCAGATTTGCCTTGAGGTCTTGGCATTGACAAACTCTATCCCTTGATAAAAGTTTCATGACTCAATTTAACATGGAAGATATCTAATCCCAGCCCCTCCTGCTCCGAGCTCAGAGATTATCTCTGGGTATTGGGTCTGAGAACATGCCCAGGCGTTTGACACAAGCTCTGTCTCCAGGGACATTGCTGACCCAGCGTGGCCAGAGTGACCATGGGCGAAGGCGCCACCTGATCTCCCGGGAGGCACCTCAGCCATTGCCACCTTCTGCCTCTCGGGGCAGCCGTCGGCCGTCCTGCTGTCCATGCTCCTGGATCTGCCCTCATCACCTGTGGTGGAGAGTTTGCAAAGATGAGCCCTGCTCTTCCTCTTATAAGCCCCTTTGCAGTGTGCCTTTCTGCTTCACCCAGTAAGAGGAATCCCTGCACTCCCCTTAAATCTGGGCTGTGTGGCTTTGACCAAGAGAAAGCAGTGGAAATAACCGTGTAGAGTGCCGAGGAGGGAGCTTGAGAACCATTGCAGCCTCTTCTGTTGCCCTCTTAGACCCTGAGTCTGCTGTGCAAAAAAAAAAAAGAAAAAAGAAAAAAGAAGGCCAGTCCAGCTTACTGGAGGATGAGGGGTCATGTGGAGAGCTCAGGCAGCGCAGCCAGATGTGTGGGTGACGCTATCCTGTGGTCCCTACATCCCAGGCCATACGCTGCCACAGCCACTGCGTGGTCCAAGGAGAGAGAAGCAGATGAACTTCCCACATTCTAGCTTCCAGAATCATGAAAAAATAATCCTCGGTGCCTTAAGCCATTAAGTTTTGGGAGTTTTCAATGTGGTGATAGACAATGGATGTAGCCATTTTTCTCCCAATCTCAGCCATGATGTTGGGAGGGTACTGACTGTCTTAAGCCAATTGTAGCATCCCTTTCTCCCTGTTCACAGTGACATGTCAGGGACCATTTGCTGGGACTTCTGACAAAGAGAAACTTCCTTGCTGTCTGAGAAGGAGATGGTGTGGTGTGAGAATGTGAGGTCAGGAATCAAAGCATCCATTTTGTTGCCCAAGGAGACCCTGGAGCTTTGGGGGGATGTCTGGCAAAGCCACTTCCAAATTCCTGACCCAGAGAAACTGTGATAATAAACATTTATGGCTGTTTTAAACTGCTACATTTGGGGTCATTTGTCCCGCAGCAATAGATGTAATACACCAGGAGAGAAGAGCCTTATTAGTGGTGCACCCGCATTGTTCCAGGGATTCCCAAACATTTTTTCATGTCCTCATGTCAACATGAACCCCTTAACAAACACTCATGTAGCACTTATGTTGAGTCAGGAATGATTTGAAGTGTTTTATATTTTACTCATTTAATTCTCACAATGACCCTATGAGGTAGAGACTATTATTACCCCCGCTTTACAGATGAAGAAACTGTGGTGCAGAAAGAGTAAATGACCAAGGCTACAGAGCTCTTGGGGGTAGAATCAGGATTTAAACTTAGACAGGCTCACTCCCAAGTTGATATTCTTGCCCAATATGCTATTTATTAACTGAGGAGGATACCAAGGCTCAGCAGTTATAACATCAGTATGTCCTTGTGAGCTCTCCCTCCTTCTTTCTCCCTCCCCAAAGGGATGCCTTCATAAAGGCATATTTTGTTAATGTTTCTGGGACACACATTGGCCATTTTTGCTCTCGACACTTTTTTTTTTTCACGTCTTGAGACCTTACATACTTTGTTTTCAAAGAAACTTTGGGGGCTCTGTTCAGAGGTTGTCTCCAGTTCTTCTCTTCTCATCTTCCTATTAAACTAGGTCCATCGGCCACAATCATCTGGATCTTTCTTTCCTCCTTGAGGACAAGCCAAGCACAGGGTCAGTAGGGAGAGGACTTGGGGGCTGGCAGTGTGAGAGGAATAACTAGAGCACAAATGCCCATTGTATCAGTTAGTTTTTGCTCCCAAATGCTGTGTAACAAATGACCCCACAAATCAGTGCCTTCAAAGAATAATTTACTCTCCCGGATCTGTGGGATGGTTGGTTGGCTGATCTGGGTGGGTCTTGTTGGGCTTGCTCACAAGTCTGGGGGTCATCTGGGTGTCTGCTTATCAAGGCTATGCCCTCTGCCTCCTCCTGGGACCAGTGGGCTCGCCCAGGTGTGTTCTTGGGGGCTGACAGAGGTGGAGGTGGAGGGCAAGAGGAAACAGGCAAGGTATCTTGAGCGTAGATTTGGACCTGGCTTGTCAACATTTCTGCCTCATGCTATTGGTCAAAGCAAGTGACATGGCCAAGCCCAAGGTCAAGAGGCAGAGCAGAAGTTCCTGCCTACAGTGCAAGGACACTGCAAAATGACACAATGCGTTCCCTAGGACTGCTGGAACAAATTTTACTACAAATGAACATGGCGTACAACAGCAACAATGTATTCTCCTACAGGTGTGGGGGCCAGAGATGTGAGATCTAGGCGTCAGCAGGGTTGGTTCCTTCCGGAGGCTCTGAGGGAGAAGCCATCCCACGCCTCTCTCAGGTTCTGGGGGCAGCTGGCTGTCCCGGGCAGTCCCTGGCTCGTAGCCATATAACTGTCTGCTCCATCTTCACGTGGTCTACCCCTCTGTGTTGTCGCTCCTTCTAAGGACACCAGTTGTTGGATTTAGAGCCCACCCTACTCCAGCATGGCCTTACCTTCACTTACCTAATTATACCCGCTAAGACCCTATTTCCAAATAAGCTTGCAATCTGAGGTTCTGGGATGGACTTGAATTTTGGGGGGACCACTACTCAACCCAGAACACCCCTTCATCTCAATGATGTCCCCTCCTCCTTTTTCATCTCCCCTAGCCCTCCTGGGAGCACCAGAACCTGAACAAACAGCTGAAGGCAGAAAGGCTACATAGCTGCAAAAACCCATTGCACTTCTCCACCCTCACCAAGAGGACAGGTTCTGCTTTCTCTTAAGTCTGGAGTTCCCTCACCGCCACCCACGCGGCCCCATTGAGAGACAATCACCTAGGTTTCCCCCTCTTGATTAGAACCACTTTAAAGGGAGATCTAATCAGCTACTAGCACCCAAGACTTCTTCAGTTTTTCATCGTCAAAGGGGACTGCTAATTGCACCTGCCCTACAGGCTAGTTTTGTGGATGTAATGTATCAATACATGTGAACCTGTCTGACACAGAGTCAATATTTTCTATTATTATTTACATTATAATTATTAAAACAAGACCTTTAAATAGAGGGTATCATCTTCTATGGGCAGCGACTGAGGTTGATTTAAAACAGCTGCTGAGCCTGAAGATGGATTTCGTGGTTGATTTTTTTTAATGAAAAAGACAGTCACCCCACATTCAATGACTTCTTTTGGGGTGACATGTGACTGTCAGTGACTTGTTCCCTGTGGGGGAAAAAAACAAAGCACCAAATCTGTCCCTTAAGATGAAGATTTTAAAACAAAGAGTGAGGATATAACTGCTTTTTGAGAGACACTCATGTTTTGGAAACAGCCTTTTAAAAACAGATGTTTGGAAATGTTTCCATTGTTATGTGCTTTTATTGCCCCAAAGCAAAGAAAGTGTGTTTCCTTTAAAAACTCCCAAGTCTGCACACTTGAAGCACTTGGAAATCACAAATTTCAAAAAAGCTTCAAATCAGTGAAAACATTACTTTCAGGGGTTTTTGAAGCCATTTGTTTCAGATTTAAAAAAATACCAGTCTTCTGATTTGTTTGCAAGACTAAATGATGAACCTCAAAGAAGATGGACATGTGTTAGCCAAATGACACCCCAAATGGTCCCATATTGGAGAATGGGATTAAAATCTGAATTATGGTATTTAGAAAGCACAGCCTACCAACTCTTTCCCCGTTTGTGAGGCATTGTTTTCTGGTTAGACAGTCGGGCAAACCAAGGAAGGAAGTGACCCTGGAATTACTGCAGCCCCAGTGTAGCCCCTGCTTCTTTTTTCTTTTTTTTTTTGCATGGGCAGTCACCAGGAAATGAACCCGGGCCTCCGGCATGGCAGGCAGGAACTCTGCCTGCTGAGCCACCGTGGTCTGCCCACACCTGCCGTTTAAAAATCGAAAAAGCATATCCAGCTGTGTTGTTGTCAGTAAAAAAATATTATGAGGAATGTTTTCATGGAAGTCAAAAGGTTATAATGTGCTCGGGCACTGTTCTAGTTTGCTAGCTGCTGGAATGCAATATACCAGAAATGGAATGGCTTCAAAAAGGGGAATGTAATAAGTGGCTAATTTATAGTTCTAAGGCCGAGAAAATGTCCCAATTAAAGCAAATCTATAAAAATGTCCAAGTGAAGGCACCAAGAAGAGGTTACCTTCACTCAAGAAAGGCCGATGAAGTTCAGGGTTTCTCTCTCAGCTGGAAAGGCCCATGGTGAACACGGCGTTGCCTGCTGGCTTCCTCTCCAGGCCCTTTGCTTCATGAAGCTCCGCGGGGGCATCCTCCCTCATCTCCAAAGGTCGCTGGCTGGTGGACTCTGGTTCTCTCATCATTCTGTCTGGTGGCTCTGCAGCTCTCTCCTCCTCAAAAGACATTCTCTCCCAAAAATGTCTCCTCTTTTATAGGATTCCAGTAAACTAATCAAGGCCCGCGTAGAATGGGTGGAGACACGTCTCCATCTAATCAAGTTGAATACCCACAACTGATTGAGTCACATCTCCGTGGAGATGACATGAAGTTTCCAATTTATAGTGCTGACTAGGGATTAGAAGAAACTGCTGTTCCCACAAGATTGATTAGGATTAAAACATGGCTTTTCTAGGGTACATAAATCCTTTCAAACCAGCATAGGCACCATTATGTAATTTCTAAATATTATTACCGAGTCAGAGATCTCTGTTCACCACCTTTCTCTGCGAATCCCAGGACTCTCTCTCCCGGGTGGTCTTAGCTTTTTGGTGGTGGGTGGGTGGAAAGGGGAAGCAAGGCTGGCTGTCCTGCTCTTGGCCTCTAGGTGGCAGCAAAAGGAAGCAAATAGCTTGGAAAAAAGTGACCCTGAAAAACAGCCCGAGAAGGACTGGCTCTGGAGACCGCTGAAAACCTCTGTTTTCTCCCTAACCTCCCTCATTGTCGCCCCATCAGGACGGAGCAAAATTAGCTCAGACCCCAAGGGCTGAGAAAACCCATTGAGGGTTGGGTACAAGTTGGGGAGCCAGGGACTCCCCTAGGCTCATTTCGAATCGTGGGGTTTTAGCCTGGACATGTGATTAATCGTAAGATGACAGAGAGATATGTCCTGATAGACCGACGGAACCCAGGGCAGCCCTGAAGGCAGACCACTGCCTTGCGTCTTTTTGAGCTTCCAGGTCTCCAAATGTAAAATGGATCCATGAGGATTCAGTTATATCCCTTTGACCCGAACGCCTGACATTCAGTTGGCACCAAGTAAAAGTTCGTGGCAGTGAGTCTTTCTCATCATGTTTCGTCACAGCTCCATCCCACTGAACCTGTGGCCAGGGCATGTCCCAGCCACTGGTGGACGAGCTGGAGGGTAGCGAGGCCGAGCCCCTGTACCCGGCTCCCCACCTGCCACCTCCCTCCCTCTCTCCAGCCTGGCTCAGCTGCCTCTTGCTCTGGATTTCGGAGTCAGGGCTGATTCGCTGGTTTCCAGATCGCTGAGAACACTTTGGAGCAGAGGACTAGAGTGTGGGCACAGGGGGGTCCAGACTCGGGCCCTTGCTCTCGGTGAGCGCAGCTGGGAAAGGAGTGTGCAGGGCTCCGTCTCGCTGCCCCAGAGTGGGCCTTGTCCCAGGCCCCAGGACTCCTTCCCCTCCCAGCCACCACCCTCAGGCCCCCAGGAAGACCTTCCAGAATCACAGGCCTGGCAGCGTCCTGCTCCTGCCCCGCGACTTCTCGCGGGTAAAATCCCAGCTGCTTGGCCAGCACCCGAGGCCTCCCCTGGCCCACGGCACTCTCGCCCCTTCTCATACGTGCCCTCATATATTCTCATATGTGCCCCTCATATGTCCTCCTAAACCAGCTCAGTGCTGGGCAGTCGATGGCTCCTCTTCTTCTCTGTGAAACGGGGGGCAGTGCCCCCCACCCAGGACAGGAGATGGAGGGCCATGTAGGGCAGCCCCCTGCCGTGGTCACCCCCTATCGCCACCCTCCGAGAGAGGGGGGTGGTAACTTACCCAGATGCTGCGGCTTGGAGGGGGCAGAGCCCGGATGAAAATTCAGACCCCACCCACCCCGCAGACATCCTCTTTCTTTGGCTCAAATCTTCCTGATCAGTGAAGCCCTCCGCTTGCAACCTGCCATCTCTGTTTTCTTTTCCCACTTCACATCGCATCATCAGGAATTACTGAATTTTTTTTATCTGTGTCCTTGTTTGCGCTCGTCCCCCCCATGAGAATGTAAACTCCATGCGGGCAGGGACCCTGTGTGCTTTGTTCACTGAATGCCGCAGGAGTAGGGCACAGTGGAGCCGCCCAGGAAATACATTTGAAGAAGCAACAAATGTTGGAAGAGCTGAGATGGTTTCAATGAAACCGAGGAGCTCAGACTGATCACTTCCTAATGGAACTAGCTCCTTTCTCCTCTGCAGAAGCCACCTCCTGGGACTGTTTTCTTTTTTTTTAATTTAAATATCTTTATTGACAAATCTTCACACACATATAGTCCATACATGGTGTACAATCAGTGGCTCACAATATCATCACATGGTTGTGTATTCATCACCGTGATCATTTTTTAGAACATTTGCATCACTCCAGAAAAAGAAATAAAAAGAAAAAAGAAAAAACTCATGCATCCCATACCCTTTACCCCTCCCCTCATTGACCACTAGTATTTCCATCTCCCCAATTTATTTTACCCCTTATCCCCCCTATTATTTATTTATTTATTTATCCATATGTTTTTACTTGTCTATCCAATACCCTGGATAAAAGGAGCATCAGACATAAGGTTTTCAAGATCATATGACCACATTATAAAAGTTATATCTTTATACAATCATCTTCAAGAATTAAAGCTACTGTAACACAGCTCAACAGTTTCAGGTACTTTCCTCCAGCCACTCCAATACACCATAAACTGAAAAGGGATAGCACATAAGAATAACTTCTAGGATATGCTCTCGACTCTGAAATCTCTCAGCCACCGAGACTTTACTTTGTCTCATTTCTCTCTTCCCCCTTTTGGTCAAGAAGGCTTTCTCATCCCCAAGATGCCGGGTCCCAGCTCATTCCCCTGGGACTTCTTGATTGCACAGAGCTCTAGGCTCCCCTACCCCTGGGGGCTGGCCAAGCACCAGCACTGCCGCTTTCACCTCCTCGAGTGTCCTTTCTAACCAGGGGGAGAAAAGAAGGCTATTGGGCCTCCATGCCTTGGGTGCCAGAGTTTTAAAAAAACCTCCCTGATAACTGGAAATTGGCTAATCTCTTGCTGTAATTAGGAGGGCCCAGAGGTGGGGTCTGCTGTTGGTTTCCCAAACTCGATTTTTAAGATTTAGGCAATAGGAAGTGACTTGGAGAACCCAGCAGCTGCCAAATGTCTTTGGAGCAGCTGGCTCCAAGGAAAAGTCCAAAGTGAAGTACATTTGGGACATATTCCTTCAAAGTGTGTCCATATTCCTGAAATGTATGATTTCATTAGTAACAACATTTTTAAATTTCTTTTTTGGTGAATTGTGTTGACTATAAAAACGTGCTCAACCATTGGGCCTGGTGAGTTTTCATAACCTGAACTCAGCCGTGTGACCAGCCCCCCAAAGCCCCCTCGCGGCCCTTCCCTCTCACTCCTCCACCTCCCAAGAATAACATTATCCTGACTTCTAACACCATAGATTGGTTTTGGCCAGAATGTTCTGGGCCTTGATTCTCAGATACCAAGGTGGGGGCCCAACAGTGACCTCAAGGATGGAAGGGCGCCGAGGGGCTCTGGCCCCCCAGTGGTCTCCAGGCCCAAAATCGGCCTGGTAATTTGATCTTGCAAGAGAACCTGGAAGTCTGGGTTTTTATGTGAAATCTCCCTATTCTTGAATGTTGGCAACTCGTGAAAATTTAACATGCTCTAAAGCTCCATCCAGGCCAAACAAAAATGTGTCTGGGGGCCCAATTTGGCCTGCAGGCTGCCAGTGGCACTGCCCTGAGGGGGTCCCCAGTGGGGCAGATGTGGAGACAGACTTCACAGTTCAGAGTGATTACAGTGACATCATAGGTCAGAGGAGGAGGTGACAATAGGAGAAACAGTGGGCAGTGGGGGGCAGGGAAGACTCTGCTGTGAAAGGGACGCTTCTTGGAAGGAACCAGAATAAAAGAGCATGGGCATTCCA
>PVIY010033877.1:0-27669 GCA_004026745.1 Myrmecophaga tridactyla | reverse complement strand
TAAAGAAAAATAAGTTAAAAAAATACCTGGGGTGGTATCTGCTTTTAAAAATATTTTTATTGAGATATCTTCATACACCATACCGTCCATCCAAAGTATACAATTAATGGCTCACAATATCATCACATCGTTGTATATATCACCATGATCATTTTTAGAACATTTGCATCACTCCAGAAAAAGAAATAAAAAGAAAAAAACATACATCCTATACCCCATACCCCTCCCACTCATTGACCACTAGTATTGCAATCTACCTACTTTTTTTTACCCCTATTTTGTCCCACTCCCTGCCATTATTTATCTTTTGTCAGGGTGTGTATTAGTTAGGGTTCTCTAGAGAAACAGAATCAACAGGGAACACTCGCAAATATAAAATTCATAAAAGTGTCTCACATGACCGCAGGAACGCAGAATCCAAATTCGCAGGGCAGGCTGTGAAGCCGACGATTCTGATGGATGGTCTGGACGAACTCCACAGGAGAGGCTCACCAGCTGAAGCAGGAAGAGAGCCCGTCTCTTCTGAATCCTCCTTAAAAGGCTTTCAGTGATGAGATTAAGCATAACTCATTGCAGAATACAATCCCCTTTGGCTGATTACAAATGGAATCAGCTGTGGATGCAGCTGACATGATCATGATTTAATTCTATGAAATGTCCTCATTGCAACAGACAAGCAGCACTTGCCAACCAGACAAACAGGTACCACCACTTGGCCAAGTTGACACATGAACCTGTCCATGACACGGTGTTATCTATTATCTGCAACTGAATGTTGACCAATAGGAGTAGCATCCACTGAACTCCAGAAAAGGTGACCCAGACCTTTTGTGGCTTTATGAAGATTGTTTCTCTACCTCTTGAGATCATTTAAAATACAGGGTGTAGAAAAATGGGTTATGAATATGCATAAGGATCCCAGGATCCTTCTGAGAGACAAGAAGCCAAGAGTTCAACTCTTTCTTCCCAAGATTTGAAGTTAGGGAATTCTGCTGGAGTAGCCCTGACCAAGATCTGTTGGAAGTGAAGGACCCCAGGGGGACAGTGGGTGACTGAGAAGGTGATCCAGGCTCAACACAAGGGCTTAAAAGCTTCTGGAGGGAAGGCTGGTTCTAATTTGTCATGTAGCTCAGGACAAAATGCTCTCATTATCCAGTTACTTGGAATGGTATGGGGTGATGAGGAGCAAAGGCTGGGTGGGAACCCAGAGGCCATTAACCTGGGACCATGGTCTGGTCAGGAATCAAGTCAGTGAGAAGGACTTCACCACACCTGTGGACCATGTCCATAGGACAGTGCAGAGATGGCACTCAATAGTATACCAAATATACTATTTGGTGCTACCAAATAATGCAGATAAGCTGATGAGAAATTCTGGTTTTCTCTCTCTGCCTTGTACCTAGAAACAGGTCTAACCTCCTCTGGGTTGAGTAAGACCCCTAAGGTTTGGGGGCAAGAGGGCAAAGTCTGAAGAGGGAGATATTGAACTTTCTACTAATAAGGACATTTGTATGTGTGTGTGTGGTTGAACAATTAATTGAGGAAATAAGAGTTATGACTTATTCGTACCCCAAGCCAGGAAAGTGGATCGTCCAAGTTACAGATACGACAGAAAAACCATACTACATTCAAAAGTAAAACTTCTGTATGTAAGAACAAACCCAGACCAAAAATATAAAGGTAAATAATAGACTGGGAAAGTATCTGCAGCGAATGTGAGAGCTTATTTAGATGAGAAAATAATACAGTGAGACCAAAGAGAAAAGTATATGAAGGGACAGTTTACAAAAGATGAAATGACATGATAAACATATGTGAAAGTATCCATTTTTGCTAAGAATCAAAGGAGTGCAAATTGCCGTCTTTCTTTCTCCCATTAAATTAGGGGAGAATTATGATACCTCATGTTGATCAGACCGTGGTTCAGCACCTGTGTTGCTAGGTGGCACTGAAAAGTTGCAAAACCCTTTGGGAAAATATTTTAGCAACATTTATTTTTCAAATGCACACAGCAGAAGCTTCTAATTCTAAACAGATGATCAAAAACGTATATTTATCTTTCCTACCTCCCAACATATCATTGAAGTAATAGAAGAAATATTAAAAGTAAATAAATTTATTTACTTTTGGAAAACCAGGAGGTGTGCCTCCAGCGAGGAATTTTGGATGCTATGAAGCCAATGGGAACAGACTGATGATAAAAGCCAACAACACAAAGGAAGAGAGGACATCCATCTGGGTTTCTCCTAATAGAACTGTGGCATAGTCCCAGGATCAGAGACCTGGGAAAAGGAGCTGGCATTGGGCCCTGGCCTGTGTATTAATTCAAGGGCAGACCAACTAGCTGAGGCCCCCTCCCTCTACTGTTTGAGCTGCTGGCTCAGGCATTTGGCCAGAGGATAAAGCTGAAGTTTAAGGCTCTCTGAAGGGGGAATTACAACAGAAGAGATTCCTAGACTGGACACTGAAGTTGGAACAAGCAAAGCAGGACGGATAGCACCCAAATACAGAAGTTAATAAACTTACTGTTAACCTACCCGGTAATAAGGAAATATAAATTAAAACAACATGAAACAGCATTATTTTTCCATCTGGCTAACATTTTAAAAGCTGTGTAACATCCAGTGTTGTGGAAGAGATGGGGCAAATGACCCTTTCACGCACTTTTGTTCAGAATGTAAACTGGCGAAGCCAATTTTTGGGGAAATTTGATAATATATATTAAACATGAAAAGGTATATACACTTTGCCTCAGTCATTTCTACTTTTAAGAAGCTCATCCGATGCACACAGATACATGTACAAGTATATTCCTCGAGTACTTGTAATTGAAAAAATTTGATGAATACTCCTTAGTAGAGGAATAGTTGAATGAATTAAAGTTCTCTCATGGGATTCTTTGTGGTTGTTAAAGAAAATGAGTTAGAATAAGATTCCACTTATATTAAAAAATTATGTGTTAGAGACACCTAACCTAAAATACATTTAAATAATTTGATCCAATATTTCTACTTCTGGGAATATATCCAAAGGGAAATGGTCCAAAATAGAGAAAAAGCTAGAATCAAAGAAATGTTCACTGTAGTGTAATTTATGATAGAGAAAAAAATTAGAAACGATAAATATCTAATGATTGGGGAGCCATTCGTTTAATTATGATGCATTGTTTAGTTATTAAGAGTTAGAATTTTGAAGACATTATCAGAATATGGAAAAACATTTAAGTGGATAAACTTGGACATAAATTTAATGTGATCACAACCAGGTAAAATGTTGGAGGTAAATGGTGGAAGAAAGGAATGGACTGTACAGGGTTTGGTGGTGGTGGCTATTTGGATCACTGATCATTTTCCCTGTTTTTTTTTTAAATCAATTTCTGTAATGTTTTTTAATCAATTTCTGTAATGTTGTTTCATAGCAAAGTCTTAAAAATTCCTTCTTTTCCTGTGAATCCTCTTTAGATGAATTTTTATTCATTTTTTTAGTATCCACTCTGATAACCCTCTCCCTACCTTCCTTCTTAACTTTTCATCAAGGGTCTATCGTGGATGCTGTCGTGGTAACAGATTTCTTTTTTTTTCACATGGTAATTCTATCTTTTTTTTTTTTTAACTTTTTAAGTTGTATAATATAACAAATATACAAAGCAAAGAAAGAAAAAAGCAAGTTTTCAAAGCACTCTTCAACAAGTAGTTATAGGACAGATCCCAGAAACTGTCATGGGCTACCATACCATCCTCTCAGATTTTTCCTTCTAACTGCTCCAGAACATAGGAGGCTAGAAGGGATAAATGTTTTTTTTATCATCACAATTGACCTTTTTTTTCTCTTTGTGAAAAATAACCTATATACAAAAAAGCAATAAATTTCAAAGTACATTGCAACAATTAGTTGTAGAACAGATTTTAGAGTTTGGTATGGGTTACAGTTCCACAATTTTAAGTTTTTACTTCTAGCTGCTCTAAGAAATATCAATTTAATGATTCAGCAATCATACCTTCTCTATATAACTCCACCATCACCTTTGATCTTTCTATCCCCCTCTTTAAGGGTCTTTGGGCTATGGCCATTCTACCTTTTTCACGTTGGAAGGGGCTGTCAATAATAGGGGGTAGGGAGATGGAACTAGCTGATATTCTAAAGAGGCTGGGCCCTCTAGGTTTCAGGACTTATCTGGTCCAGGGACCCATCGGTAACAGATTTCTTCACACGGGGAAGCAGATGAAGCCTTGGAGTTGTAAGGCCCAGGTCAGATACCTGGTTTAGTGGGACTTTGGATAAGTCACAGCCAACCCTTTCTATCTTACACTGTTGCACTGCTGGGTAAATGCCCCCTGCTCCAGCAATTCTTGGATACCCAAAGCTCACCCCCATGTAATATCTGAATTTCTTACCAGACATAAATGCATCAATGTAGGGACCTGCCTTATTTATCTTTTTATCTCCCATAGCAACTAGCAAAGAGCTGTGAACACAGTGGGTACTCATATTTGTTCAAAGTCATACATATAAGCTCTCCACAGAAGTAAAGGATTGCTGCTTTTTAAATTAGTTCTATTATTAATGATTTTTTTGGTTTATTGAGTTTCAGCTCGCCATGTGGATTTCTCAAAGTGTGCTTATCCACCACCAGCACTGCAATGCTCAGTTTTCTGGTTTAAAATACACTTCCTGAGAACGCCTAGCCCTAGTGCACTAGACTCTGTGAGTGTGGCCTGGTAATCTGCATTTGAAATAGGGTGCTTCTATAATTTATTTCCCAAACTGGGATACTTTTGAGTAAAATGGGGCACAATTAATCATTATGCTGGGGCAACAGGTCAGTTACCCTTATTTCAAGGATTTATGTGCACCCTGAAGTGTAAGAGCCACTGCCCAAGGCTCTAATTCTTAAATGATGGGCACAGCTGTCTTCCCTCCTTTTAACTCACTGCAGTAGCAAAGACAGTGCGCTGAGCTGACAGGATGAGTGGGGGGGGGGGGGGTGTCCAGTGCTACCATCAGGCTGAGCAGGAGCAGAAGGCAGACAAGACAGTGAGAGCAAAAGAAGCTGGTGCCCCAGATATGTCCTGACCACAGTGGCCTCCTGCTACCTGGCAAGATAGTGACTGGGTTCATCATGAATGAAGTTGTTTGGGACTGGTGCTGGAGTGTTCCTCCAGCTGCCCTTCAAGGACTGGGCTGTTCTCACTCAGGGTAGGGGCTTTAAGGGGACCTGCATTTACTTAATATTCCATACTGAACATGAGAAAGAACCCCATGTTAAGCAGACAGCTTGGAACGGACGATAGCCACCTCGCATGTGGTGGTGCTTTGCAATGTGACCAGATGCCACTGGTGTCATTTAAGATAGTAGCAGGGCCTCTAGCTCCTGGGCTGGGCTGGGCTGGGCTGTTGTTTCCTTCCAGGGGAAGTTTCCTTCTGTGTATCTTGCCCCCTTTTTTAAAATTTTCTACCATGGAAAAGCATCCAGTTTCATCAAAACCAATTCCAAGAACTTTGAACCAAAAGAGAGTTATGACATTAAACCTGAAATATTAGTCCCAGACTGCATTAGCTAGGGTTCTCTAGAGATTCAGAATCAGCAGGAGATATCCTAGATATAAAATTTATAAAAATGTCAACATAACAGCGGGAATGTAGAGTCCACAGTCTGTAAGGCAGACCACAAGCTGGTAAGTCCAATGAAGTTCCTCAATGAACTCTCAGGAGAGGCTAGCTAGACAAGCATGGGCATGGAAGAGTCCAAAATCCATAGGGCAGGCTGTGAAGCTGGCGACTCCTATGAAGGGTTTGGACAAACTCCACAGTAGAGGCTCACCAGCTAAAGCAGGAAGAGTGACTGTTTCTTCTGAATCCTCCTTAAAAGCCTTCTGGTGATTAGATTAAGCATCACTCATTGCAGAAGACACTCCCCTTAGCTGATTACAAACGCAATCAACTGTGGATGCAGCCAGCGTAATCATGATTTAAATCCATGAAATGTATTCATTGCACAGACAGGCCAGTGCTTGCCTGACCAGATGACTGGGCACCACAACCTAGCCAAGTTGACACATGAACCTAACCATGACACAGACCTATCTCACCAGGATCCCTTGAGATTTAATATGATACTATCCAGAGCCAGGGTTTTCATTGTTCCCCAATAGCATTAAGGCAGCACTCTACATGAGCATGTATGTTCTCTTTTTCCTTTCTCCATGCCCAAAACCTCATCACACATCATACTTTTTCTGTGTTTACAAGACAAGCCATATATCACTAAGTAAATAGATGATGAGCCTTCTAATTTGTAGTAGAAGTTACAAACACTTAGAATTTTGGAAAGCACAGATCGCTTTAAAATAGGGTTTTGATTATGCTATGGCAACATACCGATTATGGGAACATATGTGACCTCTGTGGAATTATTAGTATTCCCTACCATTGGGGCCTGAAGACAATGGACTGATTCAGAGAGGGCCTGGGGAGACTCACAGTCAAACCAGGTGAGTAATGGTTGAAGAAATGGGGGATGCTGTGTCTGCCTAAGTGAAGACCTTGGGAGTAAGCGTATGGGGACAAGCTACAATAATTTTTGTCAAATATCTTAAAACCTGTCACTTGAAAAAAGGATTAGTGTTATTCTATAAAACTACATGACTTCCTGTTTTCTTTTTATGATATTTCCTTGATATTCCCCTTTCCTTTATGAAACCTTGGTTTTCCTCTGAATCTTCAGGCTGTGTTCTCCTACCATGCTGTATTTGAATTTTTAAAATTATCTCTTTGTTTCATCCACTAGAGTATAGGCCTCTTGAGGGCTGGAGCTGGGGCACAGTTTTATATTTCAGTATCTAATACAGAGGCGGCCCTTCATAGGTGTTTACAGAATGAATGAATGAATCTTTGGTAGAGCTTTATAAGGGCTCAGTGAGAGGTCTGGGATTATTATTAACTCCATTTTATTGATGAAGTAACTGATGTGAAGAGAGAATACATGACTTGTCTAAGGTCACACAACTGGTAAATAGTGTTGCAGAGACTATTTCTCAGGTCTTTATAGGCCAAATGTCAACCTCTTTCCACCAGGAGCAGAAGGGTGAAAGTACCTTGGCAAAACTAATAATCAAGCTACCATGTATTGGCACTAGTTATGAACCTCCTCACTGGGATTGGGACTTCTGTTAAAGATAGATAGAATGTAAATGTCTACCATAGATATTTATTCCTTACAACAATCCTTTGAAGTGGGAATTATTATTTCCATTTTATAGATGAGGAAACTGAAGGTCAGAGAGATTAAGACACTCGCTCAAGGTCACACATGTAGTAAGTGACAGAGTCAGAATTTGGACCTTGGTCTACATGAGACCAAAGCTTATTAACCTCCATGCTATACTGCTTGGTAGAATAAATTCCCAGTTATTATTGCTAAATGTTGTTTCTGGGATAGGAAGACAGACTTTGACTCAAAATAATGGAATATTGTCTAGCAGTGAGAAAGTTTCACAGACTAAATGCCCTAATGACTCAGGAGGCAATGAGATGAATGTAAATTGTAACTGCAGATGTTGAAACATTTGGTGTCATTCTAGCATGGCTGGGTGGTTGGAACAGATAAACTTTTATGGGTCCTTCCATTCAGTATCTTGACCCCAACATTTGCAGGGCCCAGCACAAGAGGGCAAATAGAGGCTGCATACTTCGTGTCTAAATATTTAAAAGGTATAAATCAAGCTAACAACTGTGATGTTCCTCTCACCTTCACAAAATATACCTGGAAGATTAGGTTCAAGTTTAGAATTCTAAGATTCCTTGAGGCTCTCTGCTGGGGAAAGCTGGGCCAGTTGCCAGTCTATAGCCTGCCCCATTCTTTTTTCACCTTCAACCTGGTCCTGCTCTGGTAGGGACCTCATGCTCATGGAGTGAGTATATCTCAGCCCAAATGTTCAGACTTCATCTACTGTCCCCAAAGAATTGTCTCTTGGCCCACTTTGAAGGCACATGGGATGCACACCCTTCGAAGGATAAACCAGGGGTAGAAGCCTACAAGGGGCCTGGAAACAGCTCAAATCTGTTTGGGTCCTGAGTATGGTCTAGAAGGGAGACCACAGAAACATCCTCTTGGCTCCACAGACTTGTCCCCAACATGGGGAGGGGCATGGCTCAAGGAGGCCCAGGGCAGAGGCCTCTCTTGCCTGGGTCTAAGGGCGGTGCTACTTCCGACACTGAGGTTGGGTTATCATATTCAAGACAATATTCTAAGATGAGAAAAAGTCAGTGAGAGAAGAAAGAGTATGAGAGAAGTAAAAGAGGGAGAAGAAACTGAACTCCCCTTGCGTCTTTTGGGAATGCATTTGAAGATTTTTGAGATAAACTAACCGGAAATTTTCCTTTGTTTCAAACCACAATCATCAAATTGTAGATTTGAAGAATGACCAAATAGGCTTTGGGCTCACAGAAAGGGGTCTGGTGACAGGATATCCACAAGGGAACTATGATCTCTGTGTTGGTATGGGGTTGGAGGCTAGAGTTGATGTCTGTCTACTGTCAGTGCTGTTTCAGGCATTGCTGGCAGGGCAGCAGGGCTGAGCTTTGCATACAGTACCCAGAGAGGGGGCAGTGCTCCGTGCTGAGTGGTTATACCACCTGGTGGATGAGGCAAACTAGAAGGCCAGGCCTTGCACTGGAAAGTAGTCATGGAGCCAGAGTGGTTTGTTTCCAGATTTCTTGAGCCCCCTCACTTTTTGTGACATCTCTCCTCCCTAAAGCTGCAACCCTACAATTCTGTATTTCTGTACAAGGGTACAATATGCCAGATACACTGCATGCATCTCTATTTCAATCTCACAAAAGAACCTTGGGAGGTAGGTATTATTTCTCCCATTCTAGTGATGGTGAAACTGAGGGCCTGAAGTATAAATTCCTTATCCAAATCTAAGTAACTGGCGAGACACAGGGCCAGGAATTGCACCCAAATCTGTGTGATCAAAGTTTCAAACACCATGTTGAGTTTATCTAGACTCAGCCCCAGTAGAGACCTGCGCTGGTTTTCGCAGTTTTGGACTGCACACGAAGGGAGCAGGGTGTAGAGAGGGAGTTATTTACTTTCAGAATGGTTCTCCTTTTGTTCCCCTTTGCTGGAGAAATTTTTTTTTTTTTTTTTTTTGCCGTGGCTGGGCAAAGGCTGGAGACCAGGGAAACAAATGCAGAAGTGTTAGATATTGAAAGTCAAACCTGCCATTGATTACACATGATGAAAAAAACAGTGATTAGTTCATGTTTGACAAAATTTCATTTACAGAGAAAATCTTGAGAAGCACATCACTCATATTTGCACAGCATTTTATAGGCGTTGGAGGACATCTCAGCTGGTGATTCCCAAGCCGGGCCAGGTATCAGCATCATCTGAGGAACTCTGCAATCATATAGTTCCAGGATTTCACCCACCCGGACCTACAGAACCAGAATCTCTGTGGGTGGAAAACTATATAACTCAACATTTCCCCGGGGCTTCTGATGGTGAGCTGGATTTGGGCACTGGTAATCTCAGCCAGGACAACTGCTAGAGCCTGCCTCATCTCTAACCTGGACTCCTGCAGTGGGCATCCCGTCTCCAATTCTCCCCTAACCACTTCCTCCTCCATGCTTCCACCAGACTGAGTTCTCTAAAACTCATCGGATCAGGTCCCTCACCTGCCCACCCCTCCTGGGGACAAAGCCTGGCACTTTGAGGGAGCTGCAGAGTGGTATGTCTAGACCTCTCCTTCTTATATGCAAAGCTCCTCTGTGAAGGGTTCCCTGATTTCACTCTGAGACCTGGGTAGCAGGCACCCTGTGGTTCCTTCCTCAGCTCTGCTCTTAGAGTGTTGTAATTACATCCGCACTTAACTGCCCAAGACTGTGGGGGAGGGGGTCTCTGGAGTAGGGGCTGTGTCTTGCTCATTTCTATATCTCTGATGCCTGGTCCCAGTACACGGTAGAGGCTTTATAAACACCCACTGAATGAACAAACAGACAAACAAACAAATGTGGGTACCCTGAACTGTCATTTTCTTTTTTTTCCCATGGGCAGGCACCGGGAATCGAACCTGGGTCTCTGCACGGCAGGCGAGAAGAGCTGTCATTTTTAGAATGCCCATTTTAAATCAAGCAAGCCTCCAGAATGGATGTGTTTAGGGTGGGTCCTCCTTACTCACTTGACTAAATAGCTTACTCTGTTTACTACAACATAAGAAGAGCCTTGAACTGAAGAGACTGTTTTCGAACTGGAAGACTCTGCTTTGGGCTTGATACCACTTTTTTCCATGACTACTTATTGTTTTGAAATAATCTTATTTCAAGCATTACTAATAATACTGCATTGTATGTCCACCAGGCTGGTTTCCCAAAGGATACTGAGGTCCGACTAATGAATTTTAATTCAGCTTCCCAGATTCCTGATGGTCAGAGAAACCTCTCTCCCCTTCCTGGGCAGCAGGGCTGTTGTGTAAAGGTGCCGGCAGAGCTGTAGAGTGCAGGCACCCTGATCTCCAGCCAGGCTGTTCCACTAGCAGCCAGCCTCTTGTTCGACCTTGGAAAAGGGCTCTGGCTTCTGGATCAGTGCTAGAAACTCACATAAATAAGGAAAAGATCAGAGACTCTGAACTGAGAAATGATAGGGGTCAGATACGTTATAGGTGACACTGGAAAACACTCAGGATTTGAAGCTGTAAGTCTGAATTTAAATCCTGGTTCTCCTTGAGACTTTGGTGTTAATCTCTCTGAATCTTGGTATTTTCATTTGTAAATGGGGATAATATTTGTATTTTTCTTACTAGGTTGTTTTGAGGATAAAATGACATAACATATCAAAAAGTTTAGCAGATGGTTAAGTGCTACACACACACACAGGGTAGATATTATACTGCAAGACAGGGACCTGGAAATCACTCTTCTCTGCTGAGCAGAGGGCTTTGCTGGGGAAGCCAGAGAGCCCAGCTCTGTTCCTGGGCTCACATTTTGGGTTGGGTTCCCATTTCAGACTTGTGTTTTGCTTTGTGCACGACTCTCAGGCCTGCGGCCAGGGGTGGTATTTGGCTCTGAAGAATCCTTTCCTCTTTCGGACAGGAGGGAACCCTCCAACCAACATATGCTTGGCTAGATCGACCCTGCGGGGATTTGGGACACTGGTGGTATCAACGCCACTGTCCTGAGGCTAAGGGAGCACAGAAGGGCCTTGCTAACGGTGGTGGGAGGAACATCTATTCCAGAGTAGGTGCCTGGTGGTTCTGGGGACACCGGTCATGTGCTAATAGGTTCTAAGCAGCTGTTTAGATTAAAACAACATGACATTTTTTTTTTAATCCAACAAATTGGTCAAGATTAATATATTTATATAAATTTTTTTTGGCAAGAGTATGGGGAAATGGTGGGCAGGCCACGGTGGCTCAGCGGCAAGAACGCTTGCCTGCCAAGCCAGAGGACCCGGGTTCGATTTCCGGTGCCTGCCTATGTTAAAAAAAAAAAGAGTATGGGGAAATGGTCACAAGCACACCCTACTGGAAGTGTAAACAGGTACAACCTTTGTAGAAGGCAATTCAACAACATGCACCAGACTTGAAAATCAAGGGCCCAGCAATTCCACTTCAAGTATTTCTCCTAAGGAAATAATTCTGGCTGTATGAAAAGTTTAAATCAATGACGTTCACTGCAGCTTGATGTTCAAGCCAAGCCTAAATTAATATATCTTAAAATGTTATCAGTATCTTTTTAAAGTGGCAGGATTATTTGTCATTATTTCCCTATTGTGCTTTCCAGTATCTTCCAAGTTTTATCTTGAGCTCATATAGTTTTTATACATTGGGGAGAAATATTTGCTATGAAAAACAAAACCTGGAGTCTGGCTGGGGTGCTTAAAGCATATGGTCCAGAAATTACAAGTAGACTGCAGAGGGAAGGATATGGAATGAAAACCCCGGGAATACCTTTTTGATTTCCAGCTGTATGTCTTCTCATTTTATCAAAGGAAAATCTCAGCTAGAAGATGTGGGTATGGAGGAGAAAATGTACTCCAGGGACTTCTACTTGCAGTTTAGAAATGCTTGTTTATAGCCTGTGCAGTGACCTTTCTAGTAGACTGCAATTTATGGTTTCTTAATTGGTTTGCTTGCAACAAGCAGTGGTAACTTAGATATCAGGCATGGGAGGAGCAAATCACATCAGGGGTAGGGTTGCGGGGTGGGGAGGAGCGGCGGGGAGTAGGGAGATGGGGATGAGGGGCAGCAAGGAGGGGACATGTTCTCTCCACCCAGCTTCCCTGACACACTGAATTACTGTGCCTTTAATTGATCCGGTGAATCACAGCAAGGAAATGTTGGAGAAGCTGGGCTCTAAATGAATAATTTCTTGATGTTCTATATTTACTTGTCCTCCTGTAGTGACATCCATAGCCAATTTATAAGATTGGTCAGCTTTTCTTTGACATCTGGGATCATCTATCTGGTAGCCAGGCAACAAAAGTCTAGCTTGCTTGGCAGAATTGATGCGACAGAGATGGGGAGGATTACAGTGACTTGTTAGGTCAGTGAAATAAAATGATTACAAGAAAGGGCACTGGAAGGAAAATCCCAAACCCTCAGCATCTAGTTTTTGTGCACTGTGCTGTGTCCCAATTTGGGCTATCTTCCATATGAAAGAAACGAGATGCGGTATCTTTTCTCCCCTGTCTCTGGCATGTAATAGGAATTTAGCAAATGTTAGTATATTTTTCTTCTAATTTTGTGTTTCACATGTGCAGGTTTTTTTTTTCTTTTTGCATGGGCAGGCACCAGGAATTGTACCTGGGTCTCCTGCATGGCAGGCAAGAAGTTTGCCTGCTGAGCCTCCGTGGCCCACCCATATGTGCAGGTTTTGTGCCCTAATAAGATTATAAATTTCCCAAGGGAGGAGAGAATGTCATGTTTTCTCTGGGTCTGGGCATATAGGGCTACAGTGGATGCAGAGTAGAAAGTGAACCCCAGAAGAGTACCCAGGGGGAGTATCTGCCATATGCCAGGCACTGTGTTAAAAAGTTCATTAATCCTTGAACAAATTCTATCATGCAGAACTGTCTTCATTTTCAGATGAGGAAATGGTTTTAGAAAAATTAAAGTAAGTTGCCTAAGGTCACCCCATTAGAAAGCGACTGAGCAGCTGGGATGTGAACCTAAGCAGGCTGGCTTTGGATCACACCCCCTTAGCTTTTTCTACTACTGCTCTCAGAGACGAGGCAGGTCTGGCTCAGGGGCAGCTTAGCTGTGACCAGGTCATTCCTGGAGAGGACAGGAGGTCTTAGAAGAGCCAAGGATCTGGTGGGTGTAGGGCAGGCCCATCTTCAAACAAAGCAATTGTGCCCCATCCTGAACCACCCTATCCTTCCAGGAATCCTCAGTCCGGGCCTGCTAGGGCCTACAAGCCATTGCAGACAAGAGCCAACTTCTGGCTCCTGTGCAGAGGAGCCCGCCTCTCGGTGGGCCCTGAGGAGGCAGGCATCTCACCTGCACATCTCCCCTCAGGGCCTCCAACCCACCTGTGTTCCTGGGGTGAGGACGGGGGTGGGGATCGTGAGGGCAGGGGTGGGGGGTGAGATAGACACGGAGTTGCCTGAGGGAAATGTTCCTTATAGCTGGCTGGCCTATCCCATCAGGAAGCTCAGTTTATTTTAGGCTTTTTAACTATGTTTGATTGTTGAAAGTTTGGGAAGTATAAAAAAGTGCAGAGCATGTGGCATCCCACGTGGTGGCTGACGGGTCACACAGACCTTGGATCAGATTCTGGATTTGCTATTTAAAAGATTAAGTGATTTCAAGGGAAACTTTTCTGTGTCCTGCTTTCCTTATATATAAAATAAGATTCTCTTTTCATATTTCTTCTACTATTTCAGCGGAAGATACTGGGTGATAGGAAAGATAAATATATGTTTGATCTCTTTTTGAACTAAAAGCCTTTGTTATGTACATTTTAAAATAAACATTATCAAAATATTTTCCAAAAGGGTTTTGTAAAAATTCACTGCCACCTAGCAGCATAGGAGCTGAACCACAATCTGATCAACATAAGGCTGTGCAAGGATAATAAATATAAAATTCTTACACGGTGGCTGGAACACAAAAACGCTCAGTAAACATTAGTTATTAATAACAGTAATTAATAATAATAATAATAATAGTTACAGAGTCACTGTCTGGAAGCAACAACAATTAGTCTTTTTCCATGTTTGCACTTGGTCTTTTCCATGCCTTCTAATGCTTTAGATAAAGTGGAGACAACACTGCCTGCACAATCTGGTATCCTACTTTTACAGTAGGCGGTTTTCAATCAGCCAGGTGGTTTTGTCTGCAAGTCGCCAGGAATGAACAGGACTGCAGACATGCACACACGCTCACACACTGTGCACACATTCCTTCACATACGTGCACGCGTGTGCGCACACACACACACACACACACACACACACGGGCCTAATGACAGAGAAGCCAATAGTGAGCACAGCGCCATGTGGCAGCGCCAGCTTCGGGTGGGAGGCCTGCTTCACAGTCCCGACCCCGCCTTGACCGGCTGGGTAGTTTCCAACAAGCCCCTAAACTGCTCTGGGAAATGGTTTCCTCCTCAGCAAAATGAAGGCACGGTTCCCCTTTAGGGATGGCTCTGGCTCTAATTTCTTTATTCTGAAAATTAGGAGGCTGCCTGGCAGCACAGGCCTAGAACACGGGTTTCTGCAAAGGGGAAGGGACTGCAGCCACTGCAGGGTCCCTGGGAAGGTGGATGGGCACAAGAAACTGCCCCAAACCTGCAAGATGGCCTTTAAGAATCCAGAGTCCCATGAGCAAACCCCACCAGGCCAGTCTGACCAGTTCTGAAGGAGGCCCCAGCCCACTCCCTGCTTGCACAGCTGGCAAAGGAGCAGGCATTCAAATGCGGGTCCCTGACCACCTCGCCAGGCCTTGCTGCGCCCCTGCGGACTTCCCGCACCCCTACCCGCTTCACCCCTTCCCCATCTCTGCCCCAGCATCCCTCACCACGTGCCCTTCTCATCTCTTCTACAATAGTTAATTCAATGAGTCCCAGGTCTGTTAAATTAAGCCCACTGCTGCCTCTGCCAGGATCCTCTAACAGCCCTAATTGGAAAAACAACATCAGCCTCTGCCCATCAAAGCAGATTATATCTCTGCGCAGCGGGCCTGGCCCTCGTCTGTGGCGCTCGCTCCACCCCGCGCCGTGAGATCATGCCGCCAGCTCCCTGGGGCCCGTTGCCAGCCGCACGGGAGTCTGCCCCGGAGAGGCGCCTTCGCCGGATCAAGGAGCTGGTCTCCCAAGCTTTCCCTCTGATGGCATAAACGAGTCTGTGCTCATCACAGGGAGTTGGGAACAACTCGACCACAAAACCCGAAGTCATTTTTCTCCAGCCTGCGCTCCCTTCGCCCCTCCCACAGTCCCAGTGGACTCTTCTCTTGAACTGGAGGCAGAGATGTACTCCAAGGAAAGGTACACTTGCCTCAGGAAGCCATCCCGAGGGTCCACAGTCCGACCACTCACTATTCCCAGGTAGGTGCCTGTTCATTTGAACCCTCTTTTCAGGGTTCAGAGCAGCCAACCAGGCAACCTAGAGCCCTTTCAGCAGCTGTGACTGTCCCATACTATACTGTGGTTGGATATGGGGGGGCGGCGTGTAATCACGCCTTCCCCATTAAACCAATTTTAACAATATTTTTTAATTGAGATAGAATTTACATAACATAAAATTCACATTTGAACCCTTTTAAAGTATACAATTCAGTGGTTAAAAAATATATCTGATGTATTCACAATGATCAAGCATAGCCATTATCTAACTCCAGAACAATTTCATCACCCCAAATAGAAACACTGAACCCATTAAGCAGATACTCTCCATTCTCCCCTCCCTCAGCCCTTGGCAATCTTCAGTCTACTTTCCTGACTCAATTAAATAGATGGTTTTAAGATCCATCCTGCATACCTGCCTTTCTCCCCTCACCTCTAAGATTCATGTTTTTTTTTTTTTTTTTTTACCAACCGGCTACCAAGAGTCCTTTGCCCGAAGCCCATCAGATATTTTAACTTCTAAGATCTCAAAGCACTTCACAAACGTGTTGCATCCCCAGTTCTCACCATACACTAGTGCCCCTCATTCCTTCACAACGAGATGCTGAGAAGAATACTCCTGCAGCTTTGGTCTAAGTTTAGGAATATAGCTCTAGTCCAGCTGATTAAACTAGGGAGTGTTAGAAGTTTAATCAATATCAAGAACCTTGAGTTATGTTAGGCATTTAGGCAAGCACAAGAATCACAGAGCTGATGGAGACTGGCAGGAGGAACATACTTGCACGGGGATCACTTAACTTTAGCGAGCATCAGAATCCCTTGGAGGACTTGTTAAAACACTTGTTAAAATTCCAGATTACTAGAATCCACCCTCTGAGCTTCTGATTCAGCTGGTCTGGGATGGGGCCTCAGAATCTGACTTTCTATCACGTTTGGCTCAGGTGATTTGCTGGTGGTAGAGCCAGGCCTCTAACCAAGGCCATGGCCACATACCCACTCCTCTATCTATCAGATGGGGTCCCAGAGGTAAAACACCACCTGTCCTTATGGTGGCCCTGGGACCTCCACTTGAAAACTAAAATCTGTGTTAATCTACATAAATCTGGGTTTATCTACAGCGAGACAGCAAAAGTCAATGGGAGCAAATGAGGAAACCATGACTAGATACGAGTATCCAGTTTTTAATCTCAAATGTCCAGAAAGCAAGATGATGTTCCCTGGAACATTTTGGCCTATTAATTTAGCTGAAACACCATCCTGTCACTTCTGGGCGTCTTCTCTGAGATCCACTAGCTGGGTCCCACCGGAGCTGTATAAGGCCTTTGGGAAAAGGCAGCCATCTGCACCAGCTAAGAGCAGCCACAGCCTCCAAACTCCACTAGTGCTCATTAAAATACCCGGGATGCAGGGATGTCCACGGGTCAGGGAGGTACTGGGCTTTCCAGGGGCCACTTTAACCATAAAGTTAAGGAGTGATATGACTACATCATCCCATTCATAAGTCCAGCTCCCTCTCTTTACCCTTGGCTAACTCCATCTTCAAAGGGGCACAAATCCAATCTGTCCTTCCTACTTCCACTGCCAATATCTTGGTTTAGGACCCTGTTAACCATTGCAGATTATCGTCAGTAGAAGATATTTAAAATATTTATTTTTATATGGCCTTTAATGGCTTCTTTTCTAATCATATAAAAAATTAGCAAACATAAAAAAACAGTGAAGATAAAAACATAAAGAAAATAAAAATCACCCAGATTCTTAGTACCCAGAATAACCATTGTTAATATTTTTTTGGTCAATTTCCCAAACATAAGTGTATATTGAGAGCTTTCAGTTTTGTGAGTTACTTTTAAGAAACAACCACATTGTTCCCCTGCCTTTCTCTGAAGCCTCCTCCAGCCTTTAAGATAAATTCTAAACATTCCCTGCCTTTCTGGGTCATTTTAAAAATTTTGGTTCTTTATTTTATCGGGGTATCATAAAAGTTCGAAAATAAATAGAGGAATTAAGATGATTTTAAAACGATAAGTTTTTTAAAGGGAGGAGGCACTGTCTAAAACAATAAGGAAGGGGATGGTGAACGCACTTATCAATAAGTATATTGGTCTGATAAGACAGAATCTGTGTCATCTAGGCAGATTACTCAGATGGTTAAAAACCTTTTATAGCTTCTCACTATGAGCAAACAAATAATCCAAGAAAACATTGTCATTTTAACAGAGTTAAAATCAAATTCTTGTTTTGCAGAAGGTACATCTGATAAGAAAACTGTTAAAAATCGTATAAAACTATAAAATCTTAGCCAATCATAACCACAACCAATAAAACTCACTTCCAACAAGATTTCTACAACTTTCTGAATCCATCTACTTTGTCCTACACATTCCTATTTCTCATTCTGCAACAATCAGTTATTTTACTTTAGGGGAAAAAGTACTCTCTTTTTCCTAAAAAAACAAATAAACAAACAAAAAAACACTTCTTGTATACTTTACATACTTAAATTACAAAAAAAAGATCTTGAAGTCAATCTTCAAGCCAACATCCTACAAACGCAATTCTTCATGTTTGTTTTTCCTTTTTTGTGAAAAATAACATATATTCAAAAAAGCAATACATTTCAAAACACATCACAACAATTAGTTGTAGTACAGATTTCAGAGTTTGGTATGGGTTACAATGCCACCATTTTAGGTTTTTACTTCTAGCTGCTCTAGGATACTAGAGTCTAAAAGAAGTATCAATATAAACATTCAGCACTCATACTCATTTGTTAAACCCTACCTTTTTTGTAAAACTCCACCATCACCTTTGATCTTTCTCCCACTCTTTAGGGGTATTTGGACTATGTTCATTCTAACTTTTTCATGTAGGAAGGGGCTGTTGATAATGTGGGAAAGGGGGATGGAACTAGCTGATGTTCTGGAGAGGCTGGCCCCTCTGCATTACAGGCCTTTTCTGGTCCAGGGACCCATCTGGAGGTTGTAGGTTTCTGGAAAGTTGCCCTAGTGCATAGAACCTTTGTAGAATCTTACATAACACTCGAGGTGTTCTTTAGGATTGGCAGGAATGGTTTTGGTAAGTTAAGGTAGGTAGCAATGTCTAACTGAAGCTCGTGTAAGAGTGACCTCCAGAGTAGACTCTCAACTCTATTTGAACTCTCTCAGTCACTGATACCTTATTAGTTACACTTCTTTTCCCCCTGTTGGTCAGGATGGAATTGTTGATCCCATGGTGCCAGGGCCAGACTCATCCCTGGGAGTCACCTCCCATGCCACCAGGGAGACTTTCACCCTGGATGTCATGTCCCACGTAGTGGGGAGGGCAATGGCTTCACTTGCAGAGTTGGGCTTAGAGAGAGAAAGCCCACATCTGGGCAACAAAAGAGGTCCTCCAGAAGTAACTTGTCGACCTACAGGTAGGCTAAGCTTCTCCGCTACATACATAAGTTCCATAAGAGCAAGCTGCAAGGTCAGGGGCTTGGCCTATTGATTTGGGTTCTGGGTCACTTTTATCTCTCCTTATGAGCCTACCTTAGAACCTGCATCAAGCATGTTTGTGTCTGTCTTGTTTGTTTCAGCGCATGAAGAGACTGTGTTTAAAGTCAGGGTGGGGGTGGGTGGGTCTGGGGTGGTGGTTGCACAAGCCCCCTCGCACCTGTTACATGCCCTTTCTCATACAGGTATGTTAACTGCACACCCTGGCAGGCCTTGGACATACTGTTCTCCATCTGCCTGTAGGTTTTTGCTTAAGTGATTTCCCCAGCCTGATATTTCATTAAACTTCCCACCATCATTTGCCATAGAATCCAGCTGAAGTCCTTATTTGCTCCAGATCCCATGGTCAGAAACATTTCTTCTTCCCCTTGGCCCCTGGGCTTGTGATACAGTCTTCTCCTACTCCGGCACACAAACCAAGGAGTTACTTATGCACATAAAAACCTTCTGTTAACAGCTGACCCAAATTCAAATATATAAAACAAAAATGTAGAGATGCTGTGGGTGAGGCCGATGAGGGAGGTGCCTCCCCAGACCTCCTGGGTTCTGAGCAGCAGTGTGTCAGGACCGCCGCTCCAGCTGCAGAACCTAAAGCCCAAGATCAAGTTTGCCTGTCAGAGCGCTGTGGCCTTGAACTCTGCCGTCTCTTGGCACACACACTTTCAGAGACTTTTACTTGTGTTTCAGTTTGCTGAAGCTGCTGAAATGTAATACACACCAGAAATGAACTGACTTTTACAAAGGGGATTTATTAGGTTACAGATTTATAGTTCGAAGGCCATGAAAATGTTCAAATTAAGTCATCTAGAGAAAGATATCTTGACTCTGAGGAAAGGCCAGTGGCATCTGGGGTTCCTCTGTCACATGGAAAGGCGACATCCGAAATGTCTCTGGGCTTCTCTGTGTCCTTGCTTATTCCTCCTGTACATTTCTGCTTTTGAGCTCCCTCCAAAAAGTCTCCGCCTTTTATCCTCTCATAAAGGAAAGACTCCAGTAAAGACTAGATCCCTCTGGGATTGGGTGGGTCACAGCTCCATGGAAATAACCTAATCAAAAGGTCCTGCCCACAACAGGTCTGCACCCACAAGAAAAGATTAGAAGAACAAGGTTTTACTGGGGTACAGAACAGTTTCAAACCAGCACAACCTGGGTACCCTGATATAAGAAGAAGCTGTTTTACATAAGATAGACAAATATATTTAGATATACATTTATATTTATACATACACATCTTTATATATATCTGTAAATGTAAATACATATACACATACATAAAAAAAATGGACTTCCCCTTACATCTCACAACATTAATCTTTAAGAGAATCCTCAGGAGAAATTTCTCTCAGGGCTTTGTAGAAAAAAGAAATTGGACCCCTAAAATATGATTTAAAAAAAAATTAACTATTGGGCAGTGCAACGGGTGGCTCAGTGGCAAAATTCCTGCCTGCCAAGCCGGAGACCCAGGTTGGCTTCCTGGTGCCTGCCCATACAAAAACAAACAAACAAACAAACAAAAAACACTATCTTTAGATATTTAGAGTAAAATCTGCAGCTCATGCCCAGCAATTCAATGTATCATTTTTTTCCTTTCCAAGTGATCTCCAGCTACGACTTCCACTGCTTCTGCCTCTTCGGGACGTAGCAGAGAGTGAGCCTCCATACCGCGCCGACTGCTGACCAAGCCACAGATAGGCGTCGGCCCCTGTTATTTTGAATCTATGACTCGCCTATTTCACATACTCCGATATGTAACTATTTCCCCAATGCCTGCTGCGCCCCCTGAGATCACTTCATTCAGTCTCATCTGTTTTCACATTTATAACAAATAATTAATCAGAATAAATCCTTCTGGTCAATGAAGCAGATACCATTAAATTAATTGAATGCAAATTCAATGGCTTAATTAAATACAATTAAAATGTATTTTGTGGGTTGAATTAAGCTTAGCCTCAGTGGAGTTACTTCACAAACTCAAACTCACCCTTTCTCCTTTTCTTTCCTGCTGGATTAAAGGTCATCCCCAAACTATTCCTTGGGCGTGGTGTCCTCATGCATAAGACAGAAATTTTATATTTTCATCCAGCCAGCCAATATTTATGGAAGTATCTATTCATGGGCAAGGTCCCCATGAAGCAGGAACTACAGACAAATCACAATTACAAGTGTGCTAGGGCTCTGACGGGACCTGGGAGGTGCTATGGGAGGGTCCTCAGTGGAGCAGACCTAGTCTGGGGGCTCAGGGAAGATCTCCCTGAACTTCAGGGCTTCACTAAGGATGCAGGATGGCTCAGCAGGAATCAGCCTGGAGAATGGCCCCTCAAGGGCCTGAGAGTACACACAGGCTGTCCTGGCTGCCCAGGCCATGACTTCTGCCGGGACTGAGAGAAGGTCAGGCTGCCTGACCCTGCAGGGAACTGGGAGGATCAGCAGTGCTTGCATCAGTGGTACCCATGAGCCAAAAGTTTTTTCTACCTTGCTCTGCTAGATCTTTGCCTACACTCCCCTTCATCACTCCTCCTGCACGTTCCCCTTTCTCTTTAGATCACTGGCTGTCATTCTCAGCTTTTTCGAGCTTGTGAATCTCTTTGAAAATCTGATGAAAAGTCATGGACACACTTCCTGAAGAAGAGAACACTTACCCACATGATTGTGCCTACATGTACAAGTACAAATTCATGGGACCCCTAAAGCCCATCACTGGAACCCCTGGAGTCTATGAGCTCCGAGTGGAGAACACTGACCGGTAGTCCAGGGGGCATCTGCTCCGTCAGGCCTGGCAGTGTCCCCTCCTTCCAGGCCAGCCAGCAACACCCCTCGGCAGTGGCACCCACTCTGCCATGTGCTGTCCCTCTGCAGGGTCGCGGCTTCACTCTACAGCTCTCAGGACATAGCCTCTACCAGGCAGGCTCCGGGGATGGCCTTTCTGGGCCTTTTAATCCTGGCTCTGCCTGATTCTGTCCCTTGCCCCTCTCATTCTCCCAGGTCTATGCCTGCATCCTTTTATTCTTTGTCCAGATGCATCTGGCCCCTTTCCCTCTTCAGAATTTTCCTGTCACCTGGGTGCCCCCCTTCCAGGGTTTGGCTCTACTCCAGTCCCTCGGCACTCCTCTTTACCATCCCACCTCAGTGCTTCCCTAGAGACTCCAAGTGACCTTGGGGGAAAAGCCTCTGGGCAGGATTCTGGTTGTGAGCAAAAGCTCTTGACAAGCAGTTAATTCCTTTCCCGTGGGGGCACAGTCAAGTTCAGCAAGGCTGCCAGAGGGGACAGAGCAGCTGGTGCTGGATGATGCCTTAAGGAAAAGGAGCACATCATGGAGAAAGAATTTTTTTAAAGTCACTTTACAATGTGCTTCAGTACCACCTGCTCTCACGTGGTCACCACAGTAACGTGTGGGGCTTTGCTCACTGCCCCTTTCAAGCAGACAAAGGCCACGTTCGCTCTCTGCTAGGCTGGCAACTCACCTGAGAACGCTGCTACTTTCTCAGAACGGAGGACAGATGTTTCATTGGCCCTACTCAGGACCATGAAAGTACTTCACAAATACTGGTTAAGCCTCTGGGAGCTGCCCTTGGAAGGTTTATGCTTTAATGCAGACAATATTAATTGGGCAAGGGCGGGCTGCTTGTGAAGATAACTTACTGTTAGGTCATGAATTCAGGACTTGGATTTATACGTAAGAAGTCTGGATGGTTTTCAGAGGGAAATGGGTAAGGGTTATGGCAGAGATGCTAGTTGCTGATGGCATTTTCCTTTCGTCATTAATAAAACCTTAATATTTTCACCTTTTTATTTTGAGATAATTATAGATTCACAAGCAATTGCAAGAAATAATATGGAGAGATCTGGTATGCTCTTGACCCAGTTTCACCCAATAATAACATCTTACAAAACTACAGTTCAATATCACAAGCAGGATACAATCCACTGACCGTATTCAGATTTCACTAGTTTTATATGAACTTTCTCTCCTGCATGCACACAGAATTTTAATATTTCTATGCAATTTTATCACACATACAGATTTCTGTGCCTACTCTCACCGTCAAGAAACAGAACAGTTCCGACACAACAATCCCTGGCGCTACCTTGTTATAGCCACAGCTCCCTCCCTCCCTCCCTCCCTAACCCCATTTCTATAATTTTGCCATTTTAAGAATGTTATATAAGTGGGATCATACAGTATGTAAACTTTTAAGAGAACCTCAATTTTTAGTGGGGCATCTTTTGTTCTGTCATCCAGAACAAAAGTCTATATTTCCCAGATTCCCTTACAGCTAGTGGGGCCATGTGACCAAATACTGAGCAATTCGATTTAAGTGGAAGTGTTATTTGGGTTTCCCGAGAAGGCTGCTTAAATGGAATCCTCCTTTTGGCACTTCTGTTTTTCTTCCTGGCACATCAGGATTCGATGGCTAGAGCGCTAGCAGCTGTCTTGAATGAAAATGCAGTGAAGTAACCTTGATAATAGAAGGAATGTTCTAGGAGTTGAAACAGAAAATTAGGACCCTGGGTTCCTGATGACAGCATGGAACTGCTAAATCAGCCTTACATTGTCCATGGTTAGACTTCTTTTAGGTGAAGGAGAAATCGATTTATATCATGTTTAAGCCAGGTTTTTACCTTGTTGTGCCCTGCTGAATCCAATCCTAACTAAGTGTTTTAGGTTTTAAGCACAGGGGAAACTTGTTGAAAGCTATACGTTGGGGTAGTAGTTCTCTAACTCGGGCATGCATCAGAATCACCCCACACAGATTGCTGGGCCCACCAAAAGAATTTCTGAATCAGTAGGTCTAGATTGGGGCCTGAGTATGTATTTATTTCCCAGGTGATGCTGAAGCTTCTGGTCCAGGAACCACACTTTGAGAACCCATTCTTTAGGTGGATGGATATGGCAACAAAGTGGACAATGGACTGAAAGCACAAAGACTGGAAAAGAGAATCTGGGGAGAAGGAAGCAACCAAATGACTTCTGCCAGCACTAGTGAGACCTACTTCAGAGTGTGGGTAGGAGGAAATCAAAGAAGATGGATGTGAGAACCTCAGCAATAGCACAAGTGACAGGACCTAGGCATCGACTGGATGTAAGCAAGAGTGAGTGCAGGAAAGGAAGGTGCCAAAGGCAGCTGCGGGTTTTTGAGACTGATGAACCAGAGAATGGCAATACTGCTAACAGAAAAAGACAATTTGGAGGAGTTGCCATTTAGAAGGCTGTTGTTTGATTTTGGTCTTATTCAGAAATTGGTGATAGGAAAGCTGAGATGCAAAATAAGAGCAGGAGAGAAGTTTGGGCTACAGACCATGGCCTGGGAGCTGTCTACTTAGAGGGGTCATTAGTGTGGGCAGAGGATGGAATCTCAAAAAAGTTTACCTTCAGAGGTTGGGAAGATGGGACATGTCAGCAAATGAGTCAGAAAGAGTAGACAAGGACAGAAGCCAAGGCAGGCTGATGGGGTGCTAAGGAGCCCAAAGAGAGGCGTACAAGAGGAGAGGATGGTTATTGGAGTCCAAGGCAGCAGAGAGGTCTAGGAGACTAGTAAGAACTGGGCATGGGTGGCTTTGGCAAGACTGGTCTCAGTGTGACAGTGGTGGGGCTACAGAGGGTGCGGAGTGAGTGGAGAGCTGCGGTGATGCAGAGGTGGTAAGACTCTTCTTCAGAGAAATCTGAGGACAGGGAGAGCAGAATGTTAGCTTAAAGGAGTCTCAGGGCAGGGGGAAAGTTTAGAAGATAAATGGATATCCAAGCGCTGGTATAGACAGTAGGGAAGAATACAGGGAAGAGGGAGACAGACTACAGATACAAGAAAAAGTGGGTGTGATGGTACAAGGTCCTGAAGGAGGAAGGAGAGGATGGGGTGGAAGCACAGGCCAGGAGGAACACATTCAGAAACAAGATGAGAAAACAAGAGAAGGACAGAAACTTCGCAAGGGAGAGAACAAGAGTGAGAGCAGCTCTCATGGGAGTTTCTCAGCGAGGCCAAAGACGATATCAGATAGTTAAGGCTGTGGGCACATTAGGGGCAGGAGAAGCCCCCAGGGTTGGCTGAGGCTCTATGGGCTGCAAGCAGAGGGGCTGCATCTGGGGAGGGGATCGTCTGACTTGGAACCTCTGCAGGCTCCAAGTGGGGAACAGTTTGCAGACTAGTGGGTAACACACAGCTCAGACACTCAGTGAGTGCCCAGTGTATTTTGCTCATCCTGTATGGGGAGGGGGCAGGAGGGAGGGGGAGTAAGAAGACCTCACAGCTGAAGAGTGAGATCAAATAGGAAACCAGGAGGCCCCACCAGGAGAGGGCAGCACAACAAATCTGGCAGCAACTAGAAAACTTCTTTCAAAGATAATCGTGCCAGGGAATATCTGTGGGATGACTGAGAGAGACCAGGGATATCAGGGGACTTAGGATACTATGACCTATCAAATGCTGCATTATGCATTTCTTTATTTCTCTTTTCTTTCAAATCAAATTTATTCTGTCAATTCAACAAATACTCACTAAGCACCTATAACAGACCAGGCATGGGGATTAGGGCGGTGGCGGGGGCATTACGAGGGAGCACGGGCAGGAACACCAACCCAGAGGTGGTCGAGGCAGGCATCCAGGAGGACGTGAGGTCCAGCTGAGGCCTGAGGGATGACGTCATCTAGGTAAAGGGTAAGGGAGAGTACCCCAGAGGGAATAGCATGTGCAGGGGCCGGGACGTGAGAAAGAACGTGGTGCTTCTGAAGACCTGAAAGAACTTCAGGGTGGCCTGGGCACAGGGAGGAGGAGGTGCAGGTGAAAAGTGGGCTGGAGAGGCTGGGACAGGTCAGGTCCCAAGGACTCTTTAAGGTAGCAAAGGGGTTTGGACTTCATCCTGAGGGCAATGGGAAGAGTTTCTGGGTTTTAATTAAACAGAGATGAGTGACATCAGAAGACTGGCTGGAAGGAAGTAGGACAGGGTAAGAGTGGCGAGGAGACCCATCAGCAGCTGTTTCAGTGTCCTGGGTAAGAGCGGGCAGTGGCTTGGACTAGGGCAGGGACCGTGGCCATGGATGAAAGTAGGAAGATACAAGACATTTACGTGAAAAATTCAATTATAGTTAGTGCTGCTCGGATGTGGAAGGCTAGAAAAAGGAATTAGGGATGAACGAACAAATGAATACATACACAAATGAACACATTAACATATTTACTTCATGCTGTGGCCGGAATGTCTGTAAGTCAGGAAGCTGGGGACTGCGAACAGGGCCATCGGGAGGGAGGGTCTCCGCGTGCAGGGAGGGAGGCGGGTGCAAAGCCCACAATGCATTCCTGCCACGGACACCTGGTGTGGGGCTGCCCACGGGGGGAGTGCTGTTTGCTGGTGCCACCCCCACAGCCTGACGGTTTGGTTTTTTTAGCAATTTTTTTTTACATTGTTTGCATAATGGTAGCGATATTTAATTCTCTAGAATGTACCAGTGGTAATGGTCAAAACTGCTCCCACCTCAGCTCCTAGTCTGCTGAGTTCCTTGAGAGTGGGAGGCAAGTGTGGCCATACCCACATGGAAGATAAAAAAAAAATTAAGATTAAAAACATTTTATTATAGACAGTATCAAACACATACAAAGCTGGAGAAAGTAGCATAATGAGCCCCATGTACTTATTAGGTAGTTTCTAGTTACCAGCTCATGGCCAGCCTTGCTTCATTCATACCTCCCACTGATGACTGTGAGGCACATCCTAGACACTATCCATGTCATTTATAAAGATTTTGGTATGCATTTCTGAAAGTAGGAGTTCTTTTAAAAAATGTAACACAAAAGCATTAATACATCTGAAAAAGTAACAATAATTTCCTAATATCATCAGAAATCCTGTGTTCATAAATGCAAGACATTTGGCCACCCCAAAGCCAAAGCTGCATGTCCTCACAGGCACACAGCTGTTAGGGCTTTCCTGCCATCATCTGCCTCTGCAACCTGCAGAGATCTTGGGTTCAAGGACCCATCCCAACTAATCTCAGGTTGGATCAGTGCCCCCCAAATGCTGATACCAGAATCCATGAAACGAAGATCGAATCCTGGGAAAACAGACATCTGATTCGCTGTGTGGTTTTTTGGCAAGTCATTTTGTTTCTCTTGGTGTCTAACTGTAAAATAAGGGATTTAAGAAATCCTCGGAGGTCCCTTCTGCCTGTAGGAATTGGAAGGACATACAGTTCTGGGAGGCTGTTACTTTTGTCTGCGTGTTGCGGGGGAGAGAGGAGGGTGGGCACCAGAGCGCTTAGTGTCCTTCAGCGGAACGACTCAGGAAAGCAGGGTCAGAGGGAAGCTGTATTCCGACCACCTCTGCCTCCGTACGCCTCCATCAGGAAGCATCTGGCCGCTTCCTTGCAGGCTGCAGGTAGGGGGCGCCAGGGAGCTGGAACGGCTCCTTCAAGTAGGGGTCGGGGTTGGGGAATGGGGGTTTGCCAAGTAAGAAAAACAAAAGAAAGTGGAAGCCTTTATCAAGCCCTTGGGACACTCTCTGGGAAGAAAGAAGGCTCCCAGTTGGCCAGGAGCAGCCATGCGAGGGGATCTGAAGTGACAGTTACAAATGTGTAGTACACTCGGTAGACAAGTGGGAAATTAAAGTGCGCGGATG